>JAYMTE010000597.1:0-16877 GCA_036897545.1 Pelargonium fulgidum
CGGTCCACGTGTCAATGGCCGATATTCAAGCCGCTAGATCGGTGACGCGATGATACGTATCCTTTTGAATTCTAGATATTTGGTTGGGGTCCACATGTGGATTCATTGGTCTCTTCGAAACCGACTTTCGCATTCTCGATTGCTGCGATTGAGCCGAGCTTATATTTAGGCCCATTTATTCTACAGTTCTACCGTTTCGGCCCAAAATGGGTTGGCCCATTTGGGAGCGGGTCGCGGTTTCTTTGGCGGCGACCGAGCTGGCCGGATTTGGGAGAAATTTGAAACGACATCGCGTGAGGAAGAGATACCATTTTCACAACCGGCTAGGCTGATAGAGGGGGTTTAGGGTTTTTCCGCCATGGAAGTTGGCTCCAAATCAATGAAAGAACAGTTAATCTGAAACTCAAATTCGGAGAATCTTCACGACGTTAACACTTGCATCGATGCCGGAGACTACTGCTTCGGCCTTGGCGGCGGAGAATCCGTGCTGCGCAGCGTGGAAAGAGAAATACACGAAGCTCTTAGAGAAGCGGAATGCCCTGCGGCAGGCCGTGGATCTCCTTAAAACCCACAGTCTCAGTCTCCAGACATCGCACGACGAGGAGAAGGCGAAGGAGGCGGCTGCCAGATCTTTGCTGGAGAACGAGGTCTCCGCTTTGAAATCTGAGATCTCTTCTCTCCGCCAGGTTAGTGCCAATGGCGGCGGAGATGAATCCAAAGCAGAGATTAGCCGATTGGAAGATCTTCTCAGAAAGGAGAAAGCGAGGGCGGATTCGGCGGAGGCGGAGAAGAGGAAGGTCGTGGAGGCGCTGAAGAGAGATGCCAAAGAAGCTTGGTCCAAAGCAGAAGAAGAGAAAGAGGTTAGGATTTCTTTATCGAAAGAAGTTAATGCTTTAAAGTCTGAGCTATTGTCTTTGAGGCAAAATGGTGAAAATGGTGTAAAGCATTGTAAGAAGAAAATTTCTGAGCTTGAAAAGGTTGTTAAGAAAGAGAGAATGAGGGCGGATTCGGCTGAGGAAGAGAAGAAGAAGGTGGTGGAGGGTTTGAGGAGGGAAGCTGATAATTTAAGGTCCAAATTGGCTCTGGAGACTCAGAAATTGGAAGAGGCAAACAGAAAGCTTGAAGCTCAATTGCAGAAGGTGGTTGGAGAGAAAAAACGAGTAGATGCCGATAGGGTTAAGGTGGAGGAGCAGAAGAAGGTTGCAGAAGTCAATAGGAAGAAGGCTGAGGAAGAGAAATGTCGTGCAGATCAGCTGTTGCGGGAGTTAGCAGAATGCAAAAGAGATATTGAGGAATTGCGCAAGGAGAGAAATGAGCTTTTATCAGCTAGGAAGTTAATCAAGTCTTCTGTGGGTTTTCCCGGTAAAGAAATTAATCTTAAAATTGAGGAAATGAAACTTCTGAAAAAACAGCTGAAGTTTGAGAAAAGGCGAGTGAAACACACAGAGGAAGTGGTTAAGATGGAAAGAGATCGTAATGTTGTAGTGCAGCAAGAATTGGCTCGATTGAAATCCGAATTTGATCTGTTCTCGCAACGCCTGTATAATATGGGAAATTGTTTCTCTCCTAGCACCAAAGGTATAGATGAGCAACTGGAAAACACAAGGAACTCGATGAAGCTGAGAAAGTCAGAAAGGAAACTGTTTGATAGTTCTGCTAAAAATTCTGGGGCACTGGAGTTGGTGAGCTCACAAGAAATTGGTGCTTTATCTGGTACCACCTCAGTGAAATTGCCAGAGGGGAGCTTGAGTGCTCAACCAACAATTTCAAGCCATTCTGGTCAAGATGGCAAAAAGAGGTGCAATGCAAATCTGGCTGTGGTGGCTGAAAATAGTGTCAGGAGTCCTCTCAGGGTTGATGGTGTGAGTGGCACCATTAATGGACAGAGCAGGAAAAGAAAGAGAATTTTGGATGTAGTTGAATCCGTTGAAAACTTGTATTTGAAGAGTAAGAATTGTTATATGCAGATTGAAGAGAAACTATCTGTTTTGCATGGCGTGTTAAATGGAAAAATAGACACTGTTGAGGAGGGAAGATGTGTGATTCCTGATCCTCAATGTGGCACAGTAGCTAAGGATGATAAGTTGAACAAGAAAAGAAAGAAGATTCACAAACGCAAAGAGAAGCTGGTAATGCAGAATTCAGGTAATGGCGATGAGAGAAGAAAGACAGGAAATTGTGGAAATGATGATGCTACTGCCTGTCAACAACAAGCTTCTGTGCCTGTCACAAATTTAATAGGAACCCATCAGGCATGCCAGGACAGTATACACGATTCTGTTATAAGAAACCAAGAAGCTATGTTAACTTTTCAGGAATTATTTGATGGGGACTATATGAACTTGCTGAACTTGAATAGTTCTGTTGAAGAGGAGTGTTACAGAGAAGCAAGGGAAAGACCGCTTTCACCATCTCTTCCTGAGATTGAGTTTACTTTCTCAGGAACTTCTCATGATCCATTAGTGCATATGAATGGAGATCTCAGCAATTTATTCGATAAACTACAGAAGAAAGGGATTTGTGGTGAGGTGGAGATATCCGATATTCCTGCTTCTTGTAAACAGGAGGCCGAGTTTCCTGGTAAAAATGAAATTGGATTGCCAGACGACAATATCTCTGGGCACTTTCTCATGTTTCCTGCTTCTAAGGATCATAACAGCATTTCTAGGATATTTGGTGCTATCAGAAATTGTGTAACTCAGTGCTCTTTGTTTTCTCAAACAGACTGGGCGGTGCAAAAGATTCTTCTTGCTCTTGAGATGGAAGATAAAGTCTTACCTGAGGAGAAGATGTCTGTGTTCTTTTCTCTGTTACTGCTAAACTTTTCTGTGGTTTCAGAGCAAAAGTTTAGGAACTCTTTATTTGGCAAGTTGTGCGTTGACTCCTTTGCTGAACACATGTGCTCAGTGATGGCTGAAGTGGAGACACGCAACTTATTTTCAAAACATTGTGATTTGGATAAACTGCTTAGTTTTATTGAAGATTTTCTTGTAATTGGAAGAGTTATGGTACATAAAGATGAATCCTCTGAGACATTGAGCGGATGTGATTCAAGAGTTAACCTGCTTCTGGATGGTGTAAATATAAGGTTATCATTTGAAAGTGCGTCTAAGGACCAATTGATGGCTGGGAGTATCATACTAGCAGCAATATGTACAGCAATTGACCACATTGGTTTTCTTTGTGAAGCATCATACAAGATTTCCAGGATGCTCAGACATGATTTATCCTTAATGCTGCATATTCTTCATGTTTTTGCTTACTTGGGTGGAGAGAAATATTTCTTCTTGGGCAATGACAATTTAATAGCAACTACCTTGAAATCTGTTGTTGCAGTTCTAGAGAGACCATCAGTTGCTGCTTCTTGTTTTCCATGTTTGCACAAAGTTCATGCAGAGTTTCATCCATGTGCTAAATGCCCATTTGCTGAGGGTGCAGATTCTGCAGAAAATGTTACATCATTGCTTCTGGAAAAACTTAGAAACAATGCTCTTTCAGGGAACATGGATCAAAATCTGAAGTTAAGTCTATCAAACTCTACATTGAGTGAGGCTTTTTGTCAGGTCATTGATGTCCTGTCATTGGTGGAGCTAGTTGCAAGCAACATGAGCTGGGATTGGACTTGTATAAACATTATTCACCAGCTGCTTGAATTGCTAGAATTAAGCTTGCCAGATAACTTTGTGGCAGCTGTTGTTATTGTTCTGGGTCAAATTGGAAGAGTTGGAGTTATTTCTGGAGGTTACGATGACAAAGGAGTTCACAACTTGAGATGCAAATTGTGTGCTTTTCTGTGTCAAGATACAACTCTGAAGGGGGGTCTTTCTACACAAGTTAGCACCATTTCTGCTTTACTTGGGCTTCTTTCTCTCGATTTTCAAGATATTGTCCGAAGTAGTGTGAAGCTTCCAGCCACTGCAAGTCAATTTGTACCAGCTGATCTTATAAGAAAGTGGTTTTCATTGCTGAACAAGGAGCAACAGGGATTGACACTCAGCCTTTTGCAATCTACTGGCAGTTCTAGTTGTATTGGTTCTGCAAGCATACTCTGATCTGAGTTTGTAGTGGGAATTTTTGATGAAGTTTTATAAGGCCTCAAAGTTGTCTTTAGATTCTCCCCCTTAAGTAAGGTATCCTATCTGATTTGAATATCACTTATCCCTCCCAATCTTCGCAAGTTGAACTCCGTTTAATTTTTAACTATGCTTGAAAATATTAATTTTTGTGGTCTTCTTTGCTTCATATGCTCAACTACTATGCAATCGTTAGCAAGTCTGGTTTTCAGAAATTATGACTTGGGTTTCTTATCATATGGTATGTTCATGGGAGTTAGGTTTAATTAGTTTTATTTTTATTTTTATGAAGCCCATCTAGTTTGTTAGCTCTCCGGTGTCTATGTGAAGTGATCATTGCTGGTTTTAATTGGCATGCAGGTTATTGATTAAAACAAAAATATCAGATGATGATTTTCCCAGATGTGCAAAAACAAAATCAATAAAATGGAGGGTGAGTGATGATTGTGACATGGGTGGTAAATCTCTTTTTCCTCTACTCTTTCTATTTCTTTATATTTGAAGCAACAATACTATTTGATGGAACTGTTGTCTTACTACTGTTCTTTTCAATATTTTCAGGTCGTACACATGGGTCCGCAAGGCTCTAAACTGTAAGGTGGCTACTAAGTGGTATTTGTGTAGTATTGTCATGTCACTTGTTCCTCTAGAATTGCTTTTGTTTTCTTAAACATTTTTCCTCATTTGACAGTAAACCAGAGGTCGGAAATATTTTGCTTCTTGAAAGTGAGTTTTTTTTTTTCCCAATACTTATGGAAGGTCTGGATGTGAAATCAAATCAGGCATACATTTCTTTTTTCTTTCTTTCTGATGTCAACTGTTATGATGCACTTGGAAGTTAGGTGGTCCAATTTATCATTGACCTTATCTGAATATTAAGTGCTATTCTAATTTAGTTAGAATTTGCAGGACTATGTATGATGTTGTGACCTCAGTTTCCTTTGCTGAAAGGAATATCACCAAGTATATAAATACATTATGCTTTCATGAATAATTTTTGTTGGTTGCTGAAAGGAATATCACAATTTCAGTAGCGGTAAGATTAGTTTTTTTTTTTTTTTTTTTTTTTTTTTTGATGGAATTGGAATGGGTTTTAAAATTCAAACATGAAGAATGAGATTTGCATTCCCATTTCCATTCTTGATTGTCATTCCTATCCAAACCCCACCATCATTTCTTTTCCGTTTATTTAGCTCATTGATTGCGTGATACATAATTCTTATTTGTTGTCTTATTCAGATTTCTGAATGCATGTTTCACCCCTTCTGCAATCTGCAGTATACTTGAAGATAAGTTGAAGCCTTCAAAATTTTGTTTTCGCCTTCAAAATTTTGTGCATTTTCTGACTGAATTCTATGTCTCCAGACTCCAATTATGCATAGGAGGATATTTCAAAATGAAGGATAAATTATGCAAAGCCACATCCTCCATTGCATTGGAGCTTGATGCGAGTTACGGTTACCTTCCCATATTGGTTTAGCCTTTTGAACTCTTGAAAAATCATCCATTTTTTCCCCATTGATAAAAGTAAGTCCAATTTGTTAGCAGTGTATGGCCTATAACCATTGGTTGAATTCAAATTCACATGAAGTGGTTAGCAATCATATATTCAAATTCAACTCTGTTTCATTTGCATCCCCTCACTTGTTTTTACCTTTTCATCAGAAATGAGCTATAAATGTAAACCTCTAGTTTCAATGTTCCTGAACAGATTCAGTCTTAATATAGGACCCTGCTTATGTAAATTCATTTCATCCCTGGAATGATTGGATTGATGTGTTCATTCGAATTTGTTTGGTGTAAAGGAGAAATTAGCAAACACAACAAATCACTTTGTCAGTCAGCTAACTTATAGTAGATTGAGAAGGAACATTACAAGATAAGATCTAGCAACAGATCAACAAAACGACTAATCAGCTCACTAGCTCAGTGTTCATTTTCTCAACCTCGTCACGTTGAAAGTTAGAAAGGTCTACATGACGATGCAAATCAACATCTTCAAGTTAAGTTTTTAATTCAAACTCAACAGATTCGATCAACGAGATTTGCCTTTAATAGTTTATAACATGGTAAACTATTGAGTCACCAGCATACAACTCACCTACATACCAAAACAAGGGGATGACGATACGTACTAATGAACAATGAACAGGATAGTTCGAGAATGCAAAAGGCAAATACACCTCATATACTAATTGCACGATAATAATTTATGGGTGATCAATATATACATGTTTAACTAATAGATTAAAAAACACTGAACAATCGACGAGAAACTTTAGGATCATCAAGTAGGAATATTTACTAATGACAATACAAATTTGTTCAAGTTACGGAAATTCCACCCCAACCCAATCCTGAAGATCACACCGTTGAAATTTCGATAATACTTATATACCGTAATTAAATGTGAGATTAAATATTTAAATGTGATAAGTGGTTGTTTATATAAAGAAAATTTAAATAAGAAATGCATTTAAAATAAAATAATAATTAAATTTTGGGCCGAAAGTGGGTCCATCTCTCAACATTTTCAAATCCTTGGAGTCGACCATTCCTGGCGCGATGTTGCTCCTTCTTCAGCTAGAACAGTGCAACTATATATATCTTCCCAATCACAGCCATGGCCCTAACAGTTCTCTAGTTCTTGCACCACAACTTTCCTTATCGGTATCTAAAAACCCTATCACATTAAGCAAAATCATCCCCAAAAATGGAGAATCAGAGACCAGTGCTGTGTCCCGAGAACGAAGAACTGGCAAAGTATATGTGGACGAAGAGGCAAGAATTGTCCCAACAGCCAAAAGGGTTATCGGAGAACACAGATAAGACTCTCAGTAAAGCCTATTTTGCTGTTTGCAACTCCAAAGACCCGATCAAAACCCTCAAGGACTTTTATCAAGTCAAGTAAGTGTTGTTTGTTTCCCCTCAAACCCCACATTTTTAATTGGGTTTGAGCCAATTTATAATTGTGTAATTGAATTTTGGGCACATGTTATTAGAGAAATTAATTCATTAATTTAGTTTATGTTTGTGCAGGGGTGTTGGGAAATGGGTTCTGAAGCTTATGCAAGGCTTTTTTGAGACTAATTCCGGCAGTTCTGAACCAGAAAACTTGGCCAACAATGGTACTTTCTTGTCAATTTCAATTATTGTTCTTATGGATGGGAGTGCTATGGTTTTTTGAAGCTCCCACCTATACCTAATTATGTAGGTAAGAAGACTAAACAAACCAAGACTTATTTACCGAAAATGAAAAGTGCAGCTTATGCATTATTGATCACACTCTACAGGTAGACTCACTATTTCTTTTTCTTGATCTTGTCTTGGTTTCTTTGTTGGTGAGTTTTAAATGTTTGTTCTTAGGGGGACTGCAAATGGGAATGAGTTTATGCGTAAACAAGAGCTTATTGATGCAGCTGAAGCAAGTGGGCTTTCTCAGGTCCCAATTGTGTATGCTTTCTTCTCTCTTGTACTCGGTTGTCCCTGATAGTTGTGGGTTTAACTTTAACATGTCAAGTTGTTGTGTTTTTGTTATAAATTAATATTTATCAGTTGTCTTAAATGGTTTGATTGGTGAGATTTATGGGTTTGAACTTGGACTGTGTGTTCTTAGGCCGGAAAAGGGGAACGGAAAACCCACACAATTTGGAAGTTCTGCCAAGGATTGGTACAGTGGATGGTGCTGCATGAAGACGTTAATAGCCAAAGGACTAGTTGTGAAGTCAAGTTGCCCAGCAAAGTATGGATATCTTATGTGCATTTACTTTTCCATTTGCATGTTGTGAAATCAATTTGAAGAATGCCGCATATTGTTCAATTATTAATTATTATTTGATGATATTCATGAATGATGATATTTGCTATATTCAGGTACATGCTAACCCAAGAAGGTCAGGAATCAGCACGTATATGTCTCATGAAATCTGGTTTGTCAGATCCTATAGGGACTTCTCTGAATGGAGAGGGGTATTATAATCAGGAAACACTTGATGGTTCGGATGTGGTATTTGATCGGGCTGATTCTGTTAATGAAGTTACTGTACCATCTCATAGACAGAAGAAATCATTTGATGTTCCACTTGAATCTATTGAGCGGGTAAACTTCAAAGTATCTTTTATATTATTTTCTTTGTTACCAGATGTATATGCAGTAGGCTGGGACTTGTTAACCATATTTTATGTGAACCCAAATTAATCTTTTTGTCAAAGGATGTGCTTTTTGTTTGATCATTTTGGGTGGTTACTGTTAAACGGTATCTTTCCTATGATATAAGTTTCAGGCCCATGGGTATTGTTTATTATCTTGTTAGAGTGTCGATGGTAAAGTTTGTAGACATAATCATAATTTTATTAGATTGACCTTGATACTGTAAATTTACCAAGTACTTCATATAGTTTGGAATAATTAGACTTCGTAATTGTCAAAAATTTCTTAAATTTTCAATCTTCTCCTTTTATTTTTGTCAGGATCATCTGTTTTCATCCTATCTAAGTGCAAGGTTTATTTTTTTATTTGATAATGTGCATTCTGTTGAAATTAAATGATTTGTAATCTGTTATTAATAATCTGTTATGGTTTTAACTTTTTGATGGCTTTGATGCAGGAGACCACAAGCACATAATTCTCTATTTCCTTTTTGTTCCTTAAATGTATCTGATCAGATTCAAGCTTAACATTTATTTTACAATAATTATATAACTTTTGCAGATTCATATTACAATATCCATCTTGCTTCTTGATTAATGATTTAATTTTGGTTCAAATTTCCCTTTCTGTAGCTTACACTTCTGGGATATTCCAAGGAAGAAGTTCTTTGTGCTTTTGCTGAGGTTTCAGAAACTTCTCAGAACAAGGATATTTCATCACTCTGGCCTTTTGTTTTGTGTCATCTCCAAGAAAAGAAGGTTTATGACTGTGATGATTTAGAGTCTCGATCCTTAAAAGAAGATTGTCTTTCAAGACCAACCACCATCTCTTCCGATGGTAATAAGCTTTCTTCGAATCTCTCTATCATTAATTAGTAAATGCAAAAATATTATTCTTTTCATGCAGTTTAACCATGATATTTATTTGGCTCTTATATTTGCCTAGGTCAATTAGATCATTCTATAAGTGAGAATCATCGGATGGATGCTGGGGATGGTGAACATATACCGAAGTCTACATTGAGCTCTTTTACATTGCGAGCTTGCTCATCATCTGTACGTCTGCATGCACTTCATTTATGGGAATTGCTCCTACAATGCACTGAGAATTCTTTTCAGGCTTCTTTATAATTGCATGTCGATTTTTCAAACATTGTGACTATGCAGTAGGCATGTGGTATATGATAAGTGCTTAAGGGTCCTCTGCATTTCAGTATGATGTCGATGGTTCATTTGTGTAGAAATTCTGCAACACTTGTTATACCTTTAAAAATATATGGTAAATTTCATTGTGACTGTACATGGTGCATATGATAAATGCTGGAGGGTCCTCTGCATGGCGATGTGTTATTAATGTTCGCCTCTGTAGATTATCATTTGGAACAAGTATAATACTTTCAAAGTTTGCATGTTCCCGGATCTTATTTGTATAGGACTATGAGAGTGTGTTCTTGGATTCCCAATTTCTAACTGCTAATCACAAGTAGGAGGAAGATTATAGAGGACTGATTTATTGGATAAAAATTCCCTTATGCATTATTGTTGAAGGCCGGTGCTTATTCCAAGAAACATTGCTCAATCTCTTTGTGCTGCTAAAATTTGTAGGTTTATCCTAAACAATCAAGTTCAGATGGTTTGGATGCAAATAGGAACTTTTTAAACATCCCACCTCTGAGATTTGGGGAGAGATTTGAGGATGTGTATCAAGTAATATTAATCTTGGATGATAGAGAGCAATTCACCGCTCGAGGGTTAGTAACTTTTGTTTCCTTGGCTCTATAACATTCTTATGGAATTAGTTGAGCATGATTCTACGCTGTCTTGACTTTAGATTTCATCTTGTGCTATGGTCATTATATTTTCAAGTGTTTCTACTTTTTGCTCATGCATTTCCCCTTTTCTTTCTACTGTTTATGCAGTAGTGCTTCTCCTTACAAAGAGTTACAAGTGCATCGATTTGAGAATGTTTTGGAGTGTTGAATGTAGTTTGGTTTGTCTGATTCTAATTTGAAATTGTGTGCACAAACTCTAATGTTGGTGTTTTTATTATTTTTTTTTCAAATCAAGGGGATCCTAGGGCTTTTGTTTGACTTGGAAGTTGAGGATGAGCTGTCTTCAAACCCATAACAGGAAAGCTCATTTGAAATGTTTGATACCCAGAGCTTCTCTTTTTAAGATGTATGTGTATCGAGTCTGAATTTTAGGTTTAGTCTTCCAACTATTGATGCATGGTTTCCGTGCTAAACTCGGCATACTAATCTGGGAGATGCTTAATTAAATGTGGCTCATAATTCATTTTTGTTTCTATTTCTTCTGGTCAGTATCTTTGATGAATGTTTTTCATATCACAAACTTTAGTTTTGAGGAAGTCTTACTCTTATTCAATCTATATTTAGATCTTGTTCATTTCCATGTGAGAGTATTGTCCTAGATGATGTTCTTTTAAGACTTATGCTTGTATAACTTTTTCTTCTCAGATCCCGGTCTCATAGCATCATTGATAATATTTGTTCAGAATTCAAAATCCAAATAGAGGTGAGTTATAGGTGCTCAACACAGCTTCTTTTGAGAGCTTTATTCATTTTTTTTGCAGGTTTTTAACTCTGCCGGTCTGCCCTTTCTTTATTCACCTGTTGATGGACTTATATTTCGTTACCTTTTGATTTGATTTAAAGTTGTCAATTAACAGTTTAGTTGTGGGCTCAACCAAGCATTTGATTTAAATAAAAGGTTTTCCATAAGAAAGCTGACCCTAGATTTGACAATTTTATGGGCAAAATCATGGGTATAATATCATGGTGACAGTCCATGTTATCATTCACTGCTTCTTTTATGTAGAGTACCTTTTAAAATGGCATAATTGTTGCTCTTTATTGGGGGATTGTGGTATTTTTTTTTGATACTTTGGTTTTCCTGGTTCTGCATTGCCTGACCACTATTTGCATAGAGAATGCAAAACCTAGATCACGAGAATATATTCTTTGAGGATGCTTTAACAACCCAGCAACTTGTTAAACTAGAATTCCACTTTTCAGGGTTTGCTCTCTTTCTGAGCCCACCAAATCTGAAAGCTACTGCCAAACAAAAAACTGTATATTGTTACGCACGATATACCCCTTTTTTGTACACAACAATTCTACTTTACAAAAGATGCATACATTTCCAGTTAAATTATATGACGAGCTATTTTAAGTATGATGTTTTCCTAGTCTCAGGTCATTCACGAGGCCCTACTAATTTTGTTTCTTCTAACAGGTTAGGCGGCTACCGGTTGGAGATGCAATTTGGATTGCTCGCCATAAGTCTTTTGGTAGTGAATATGTTCTTGATTTTATCGTTGAGAGGAAGAAAGTAGCTGATTTGCGATGTTCAATCAGGGACAAACGCTACAAAGATCAGAAGTTGAGGCTTCTGGTATTGATTCTTGTCGAAATAACTTATTGGTTTCTGTTCCTTTCTTGGAGTTATCAACATATGTACTTTTGGTGTTGAACTTCATATTTTGTTGTCCTTTGTTGATGAAGCTATCAATTTTTTCTATTTTAATCTGTTGCGGTCATGTTTTCTATTTGTATTGGTTCACCAGTACATAGCAACCACTTGGTCAAAGTTTTTATAGTGACTTAATGTTTGAATGTGACAGAGGTGTGGGCTTAAGAAGCTGATATATCTTTTGGAAGGCGATCCAAATTCTTCTGAAGCTGCTGAAAGCATCAAAACAGCGTAAGCATTTTCTCTCATTGTATGTTGATGATCATATTAATTAACTTGAACTATACTGCTTGTGATTTAATGCAAAACACCAAAACTAGTGTGGTCTTTGCATTTGTCTGCTTATTGATAAATTGTTATTTTGCATCTGATCAAGCTAGTATTAGTTTTCCACACATGTACTTTTTCAGGGGGAAAAAAAAATCACAAGTAGCTAGAAGTTGGAAAATGGAAACTAATAGTATATGTACCCATCCAGTACAATATTCCAACTCATCTGACCTTTTCTTAACCTTAATTATAATAATTAAAAATGCAAATCATGTTGGCTAATTTGTCGGTTAAATTTGTGTTTTTCTATGTATATCTCAGTCCCTTGATTGTTTGTTTATCCTTATTAATACATAGTTATTGTTCTATTCCCTGGATTAACTCTTTCAAATCCCATAATGTGCAGATGTTTTACAACTGAAATTCTGGAAGGTTTTGATGTACAGAGGACAAATGGGTTGGGTGACACATTGAGGAAGTATGGACATCTTACTCGTGCAATAACTGAATACTACAAGTCCGAATTACATGAGAGAAAGTCTAAGCGTGTTGGAGTTTGTCCTTCTTATCGGGATTTTATTACAAAGTCCACCGATTTGGAAAAAATGACTGTTAGTGATGTGTTCGCTATTCAACTTATGCAGGTATGAACTGTATTTGTTAGAACTAGAAGGTAAAAGCTCAATGTGGTAGTGGTTATTTTATTGAGTCATGATCTATAGCTGTAATGCACCACTTTAACTTTGATCTATGGCAATTTAACACCTGTTTGAAAAGTTTGCCTGTACGCTTTTATAGAGAGATATATTTGTATTCCAGAGATATCGATTAGCTCCAAACCCCATTGGGTAGCTTTTGGATAAAAAGTTTTGGAGTGGGAATGGGAATCAAGGTTGAGATTTCCATTCAACCCCTTTCTAGGTCTAACTGAAACATGATGAATGGGAATCTTATTCCCATTCCCGTTCTTGATTTCCATTCCTGAACCAAAATTTTAATCCAATCGTTATGTTAATTGTTTGTGTAAAGAACTAAAATATCATATGGGAATCTGGTGAAATAACCTGCAATTGTATTGTAATTTTGGATGCAGGTCCCACAGGTGACAGAGGAGGTTGCCATAGCTGTTCTTGATCTGTACCCAACACTTTTATCGCTTGCCAGTGCCTACTGTCTTCTTGTGAGTTTCATTTTCTTTATTGGACCTCATAAGATATTTTTTAAAATCATTATCATTGTGTTGTGATGATATGTGAGGGCTCCTGATTTGGTTCCTTTATCCACAATAGAAATCTTAGGATTTAATAATTTTTGCTTGAACAAAAAGGATTTTATCCTTCACAAAAAGGTTGTGGTGAGTTTGCACCTCTAAACAATGTGCAGAACATAATTATTGACTTGGTTCTGGAACTTTCATGCAATCCCTTCATCTTCAACCAAGATTATCTTGAAGAAGATATGCATAATGTTTCTTCATCATCACTGTAATAGAAATATCACTTCAAACTGATACAAAATTCCAAAGTTGCCCACCAGACTGATATATGGTTGAAATTGATGGCCAGGGGCAACCTTAGTGACCTTAAATTTGCCGGAGCTATAGACCCATTTCTTAACTTTCCACTTGTTTAGTTGACTGCACAACCTTGTGTACTCTTAAACCATCAGACAATGGCTTCATGGCTCTTCACTCAAAGTAATTGGAACGTACTTGTGAGCTGTGACTTGCCTGGGAGTAGAAATTCTATCCAATATTGTATTTGGATTTATCTGATGAATTTTTCTTTAGTCTTACCTAATTTCTTTTCTTACATGTATTATTTTGTTTACTTAATTACTCTGAATTGTTTGTTGTCTTTGAATAGGCTGGTAACGTTCATGAGCAAGAGGAAATGCTTAGGAAGCGGAGCAATAACGTGATTAGTTCAGTTGCCAGTAAAAACATCTTTCAATTAGTTTGGGGAAAGTGACTGTTTATCTTCAGTGATCAACTGAGGTGGCTGGAGCACAGCAAGTTAGTCCTGCTCCATCTTGCATTTGGTAACAAACAAAATACACACCATTTTTTCTTTCTATATATGTGAAATGAAGTTTTGTTGTAGTTTATGTGAAAAACAAAAGAAAACAATAGGATGTTATAGCAATCTCATTACAACACAAGTATAAAATTACATTTTGAGATTCATAATTTGGGCCTCTTTCCCTATTGTTTTTAGTGTTCCTACTTTGTGATGCGAAAGCTGTCCTCGACTTCTTTTGTGTTTGCATTAACAAACTGTACGTAAAACAAATGAAGGAAATGCTGTTAAAAAATACTTGAATATGCATATGAATGTCACTTCACATGGACTGTCTTATAGCAAGAATCATGGACAAGCAGAGCTTTTGTCTGGAAGATTCATATGGTATAAAATTTACAAAAACTGTGCATCAGTATGTTATTGCAGTCATTAAACTGACCTGTAATAGCATTTGTGTCTTGGTTGCATGTGCTCTTAGGTAACCATATTTCGAAATTCTTACTAAACTCCATTGTGCAGCCTGTTCATAGACCCAGAATTCTTATTCGTATTCATAAAACAATATGTTAGAGACATATAGAGAGGAGATGGATTTAGATATGCTTACTATAATTGGGAAGTTGTCTAATTTGAAACCAGCCATGCCAATAACAGCTTGCACTGGTGCTCTGTAATTGCTGTGATCATACGTATCGATCCCATCTCCACCTTTCACAGGCATGGCTTTGCACAGTCCTTGCTGGACTGAGCAGGTTCTCTCATAGTTATGTACGTGCCCAACTAGGACTATATCAACCTAGATTCCATTTCCCACCATTATACATACATCTGAAAGAAAAAACACAAGCCTCGCGTTCTTGAAAATTAGATTCTTACCTTGTTGGCTACTAACAGTGGCTCCACAACACTAACGAATATAGGATCAACATTACCAAACACTGAAGAATACATAGGTCTGTGCCTGCAAATTGAGTAAACGAAGCTTGCTCAGTTTCTATTCTGTGAATAACATCAGACCAGTTTTGTTGTGCTCTAGTATTGTGATGTATGGAAGAATATTATGCATCATACCCAGTAAAAATTAACCAAGGAGTTTTCGTTCGATCAACTGAAGCCATGTCATTTTGCATCCATTTATACTGCAAGATTGTATGTAATATGTACCAAGAGATGAGAGAGATTACAGGAAACATAATATATACATGTATATGTATATGTATGTTCTTGTTGTCCTCACTTGGTTACCTGTTCAGAGTTGATAGACCAGTCATGCTCTGTTGAAATGACTGTAAAATGAACTCCTGCTTGTTCTATAGAGTACCATGGTTTGTCCTTTCCTGGGGTTGGCATTGGGAAGTAAGTTTCATAAGGAACTCCACATTCTCCACCTGAATCAGTCAAGCTGTAGACTGACCCTGAGGCTGGATAATCCCTCTCGTGGTTTCCTATTGCTGTCATGTAAGAAACCCGAGAAGCCAAAGGAGTGATAAGATGGAGAAAATAGTCCCATTCAACTAAAAAGCCAGTGGCATAGCTTATGTCCCCAATGTGGAAGATTGAGTCCACATTTCCAGACTTTACTTCATCACTTATTGCCTTAACCACTGAGATTGATCCTGGCTGCATGTATTTATTTACATATCATCATTTCAAATTAACATGCACACATATTTATTTACGACTTTGGGAATTTAGCTAGGAATGATTCATATGAAATGACCTGAATGTAGTGCTCAACCGATGCATCAAAAGGAGCTTTTCCCATATCTCCATATGCAACAAACTTTAGTTCGTCTGCCCCTGCTGCTGGTGGAGTTCGAAATTCCATTTCGTCACTCCAACCAGCCGAATCACTGCAATATACATTAAATATGTTTGTGATTTTGTTAATGATATCATGTTTAGTTTGGTGCCTTAAACAATGTCGTACCTTCCATATTTATATGAGAAGGTCGTTGAAGGCTGGAGTCCGGTCATGACTGCAGAGTGAATGAATCCGGGCTCATGCCACCCGAAATCTTTGGCTGGACTGTCGATTGAACCTATACATATATATTTACATACAACATGATTTTATTTTCTTACGTGAGAACAATGCAACAATGTTTCAAGAAACTCACACATATCATTCTGTGTAAATGTATCAACTTCGGATGTTACTGATATGCCACTGTATTGTACTTGTTGTGGTTCTTTATCACCACTCACCCATGTTAGTCTCATCTGTATGCGCAAAACCAATATCAGTACATGTACATTTGATCATATTCATTGTAAACTTATTATTTGTTATTGTATTTACGTACAGCAGTTGCAGTTGAATCGATGCTTGCAAGATGGCCATATAAGGGCTTTTTCGGAGTGGCAAAGCTTAGAGGAGGAGTCCTGGAGACGATGCAAGGCAGGTCGAATCCATCAGCGAACAACACAAATTCAATATCTGTTCGGATATTAATGACATGAAACGTTAAAGTGCCGCTGCATGTGGTTGCCAAGCAATTTCCGTCACTGCTTCTCTCTTGACATTCACTCTTCTTGCAGCTAATATAGTCTGGATCATTACTCATCATCTGTGCCTGCATATACCCATTTTTGTAACAACTTAATTCATCTATATATATATATATATATGCAATATTGTTTGTTACTTATAATGTTTCATATGTATCCCATATTGTCTCTATTTGTGTGATAGAGCTTCGATCAATTTGTCATGTGGGAATTAGAAAAGTCAACAAACCTATATTTGCACGTGCCAATTTATTGATAATATTTTGATAATGATTCAGATAACACTTCAATAATAATAATAATAATAAAAAGCATCGGGGAAAGAATTTCTTGGAAGAAATCAAGCTTTACGTAAAGGAAC
>JAYMTE010000598.1:0-16870 GCA_036897545.1 Pelargonium fulgidum
GCTAATCTTGAGTTCAACAAGCCCAGCTAGTGATTCCTTATTCGCATAAATTGTATTTGGGCCTAGAAATCTATGTAGAAGCTTGACATGGGGTTGTCTATATTTGAAGAAAGAGAGAGAAGATTATTCAGGAATCTTCTATCCTGCCATTGGCAATACACCACGTGGAGTTACAGCAAGCACAAAAAAGATAAGCCTACAACATAACACAACATTCCATTTCCGTTACATTTGTAGATTGTAGATCACAAACACATAAATGAAATAACATTGAAACATTGTCAGAAGAGTAAACAATTTCATTAACATCATCAATCATCAATCATCAATCATCATGTCCATAGCCTCCATAGCCTCATCTCAACAAAGCTTCCTCATACCCACCACTCTAACAACCCACAAACCCAGAAAATGGGTTTCCAATTCTGCTACCTTCATCAGATGCAGATGCACCCACCAATCATCATCAAATGATGATGTTCCTAGTTCTACTTCTAGGTAAGCTATCATGCACCTTCATTTTTTGTCTGATTATTTAGTGTTTCTGCTATTTTTGTTTTAAGAAATTAACTCAAGATTGTGTTATTAATTTGTTGGGAATTTTAATTGTAGGAAGATGAATGAGAAGCAATTGGCTAAACTAGCAGTAGTGACACTGGCTGCTGGGGTTTTGGCACTGGGTTCAGTTGGTGTTGGTGATGCTTTGGCCGCCAAAAGTGGCGGTCGAGTCGGTGGCCAGGCCTTCCGGTCATCTGCTCCTCGCCCTAATTCCTCTCCCAGACCCAGAGTCAATAACAATTCTAGGTATTTATTTCTGTTTCCTTATTTTGCTACAATTTAAGTATCATTGTTGAATATTGATGATGAGAACTGCAATGATTGGTTTCCATAAATTGATTAAGGTCTATTTGTATAAACAAAAGAATTTAGTACTGGTTTTAGGAGCCTATGACAATTTTGATTGCTCTTGTTGACACCTATTTTGGTAGTGGTTTGTGTAAGAGAAAGGGAAGGCATGCTTAGAAATCAATTACCATAGATATCCAAATAGTTTATACTCTCTCCGTCCCGTAATAAGTGTTTAAAAGAAACTAGTCAGTGATGTATATAGGGATGTAATAAGTAATTCATCCATACCTAACTTTTTAAATGAAGAAATAAAATACTCATTTTGGGACAAAAATTCAATTCAAATAGGAAACTTATTTTAGAACGGAGGGGGTATTGTTAGACATGGGATTAAACCCCAAATGAGACCCATACTATGGGCAGTTAACCGAAATAATCCATCTACTTTAAAATGAACCAATTTAGTCCTTGTACTCTCTCAAAATGAATTGAAGTGGTTCATTCTGTCAGTTGACTATCAGTTGACCGTTAAGCCACATCATCACACTTAACAGTCAACTAATGTAATGATCAACTGACGAAATAGACTACTTCGGTTCACTTTGAGATAGTACGAGTGCTAAATTGGTTCTTCCCAAAGTAGAGGGGCCATGGTTTGACATCAAACCATAGTGTGATGGCTGACCGATGATTCTAATGTCTTGATACCATTTGCTGTTATGGACACCATTTGCGAATTTTTGCAGTACTAATATGTGTATGAATTATGATGATGTTCACTTGGACAGGACCAATATTTATATCAATCCACCAGTAGCCCCACCCTTGGGTGGATACGGATATGGTTATGGTTCACCATTCTTTGGGGGCTGGGGTTGGGGTTGGTCACCATTTTCCTTCTTTGCACCTGGTCCCAGTGTTGCTGTTGGCATAGGAGGTGGATTTGATAGCATAGCTCTGTTTTTGTTCCTTGGTGCCGCCGCTGCTGTTGTCCGGAGATTCACCAGATCAAGAAACGAAGAGGACGATGACGACTACTAGTGACACAAGTTTTGAACACCCAGATTATATTTATATTGATAAACTACATGTTTGAACTAAGCTGGTAAGAGACGCATGGAGCTGGCCTCTCCTTGTATTTTCAAGTCAAGTGTTATGCAGTAATGTTGTTTACCCACGATCTTCATATCTTGCTCAAAGGTACCAGTCTTGCAAGTCTATAATACTCTGTTGTTGTTGGGAATCTGTAATATTACATTTAAGCTTGATTCAAAATGTGAAGTTCAATTGTAGTCTCATGTGCTGAGAATCACTGTACTGTGATTCTATGAATCTTCATAGATAATGTATCTTGCACATCTCCATACACCCAACTGCAAAAACATCACCCCCTGTGCCTCCTATTCATATTCCATATTGTCCAATGCTAGTCCTAGTTGAATACTGTGGAAGTTACTATAATTAAGTGGGAGTTGCTTCTTTTGCAACCCTTGTCAAATAGCTACTCTGGATTGATGTTTTATTATAGTTAGTGTTCTTTTTTTTAAATCAAAGAGCATGATATTAAATATTTAAATTGTCCAACTTAAAAGCATTACGAGCTGCCTGGGGAAGGGCATTCTCATTCCAGAAAAAAGGACCTGACAACTTTTATTTGCCTTATCAGGTTATTTAATAAAAGTACTAATCGCTTATAAAAAAAAATTATAGTTAGTGATGTGCATTTCTTTTATTCATCCATATCGAATTTGTTAAAAAGAAAAAAGAGATTTTATTTTGAGATATAACGAGTGATATTTATAATTATGAACGGATGACAAATGAAAACACGAAACACGAACTTGCTCTAGACTGCAGCTTCGTAGAATCGCTCCATATTTCATCGATGGTGCTTGAAGCTAACGACTGCACACGAAGTCATCTTTCCTGCACGAGTCCGTTAGGAAAAGACCAAGTCAATACAAATACATTACCAAGTTTGCTGCCAAGGATGCTTTCCACCTCCTTCCATCTTCTTTCAATCAACAACATGCTTTCCTGTGTCGGAGCTCATAGCCGCCAAACTGGTATCAAGGGACGTCTCAACTTATTTCAACTTAACATCAAAACATGTATTTTAATTTATTTGCTACATATATTTCATAACTTTAATAGTTAACATATTAGATGATGAACCAGTTATAGCTACTATAATTTATGTTATCGGATGATGAATTCATTGTTGGAGTTTTGTTTATTTATGCACTTTTTGTCCTTAAGGGGTTTTCAAAAAAAAAAATTATATATATATATTTAATCGCAAAATTATTTTTATCAGCAAGCAAATAACGAGTAATTTGTAAGCAAATTTGAATGTACTAAGCGAGCAAGTTGCGAGCAAACTACCAGCAAATAGAGAGCATCTAGTTGCTTGGTATTTGCTCGCTATGTTGCGAGCAATAACCAAGCAATCTTGGTAGTTATTTGCTCAGTACGTAATTTCTCACTAATAACGACAATTTCTTGCTCCCTATTTACTCGCAAATTGCTAGCAAAATTTACTTGCGAGCAATTTGCGGTCTGGCATTTGGTGAGCAATATATTGCTCGCAATTTGCTAGCCTTTTGCTCGGCTAGCAAAATTGCTCGGAAAATATAGTATTTTCGGTAGTGAAACTCGACTTTGGGAGTTGAACATCAAATCTAATGTGTTTAAGTTAATTAATTCAAAAAAGACGCATCAATAATTAAAACAATATTTATTAACTATATATAACTACTTACTCACTATATTAATGACTCTATAAGAAATTTGTTACAATTAATTAGAATATTAATTTCCATTTTGTGCGGTCTATGCGATTATGAGAATTGAGAGCTGAATGATTGAGTTATTATGCTACGTGAAATGCACGTAATACAAGTATAAAGTTGAGAAATATTTGCCACACAGTGAGTTTGTTAGGTTCACTAATCAAGATTTGATTTAATTTAGAGGTAGCAATTATGAATCTGAACCCAAATAAAATTAGGTTGAATATTGGAACCTGACAAATTTAATCAACACTATAAAGTATAAAAATTAAACCTAGCGCGATCGCCTCTCAAAATTCAAAATACAAGTAGAAAAGGAAAACAAACCCTACCTTGGCTTACACACCACATAAAATCCTATATATACACTCTCTAAAACCCTAACAATCCTTCAATCACAACTCTCTATCGATTGTTTTTTGTTATTCCCAATTAAACATGCAGATTCTCGTGAAAACCCTAGCAGGATACACAGTCGCCGTGGACGCCGAGACCAGCGACACCGTCGACAATTTCAGAGCAAAGTTTCAGAACAGAGTTCCAGATTCCGAGCATCGCCTGATTTTCTGCGGCAAGGAGTTGAGCGACGGCGGCCTGAGGCTGGGCGATTATGGAGTCTCCAGAGAGTGCTCGACGGTGGAAGAGATGGTGTTTGGACTTCGAGGAGGGACGATGATAAAGGTGAAGACATTGACGGGAAAAGAGATAGAGATCGACATAGAGCCGACGGACACGGTGGATCGGATAAAGGAGAGGGTGGAGGAGAAGGAAGGGATACCGCCGGTGCAGCAGAGGCTCATCTACGCCGGCAAGCAGATGGCCGACGACAAGACGGCCAAGGACTATCATATTGAAGGAGGCTCTGTGCTTCACCTTGTTCTTGCTCTTAGAGGTGGATTTGAATTTTAGTTTCAATTCTGTTTTGAGCTACAATTTGTTTGATGCCATCAATTTTACATCCCATTTGTTTGGTTCAATTATGAATTCAAATATGTCAATTATTACTTATTAGAATCATTGTTATAAATATCTACTGAATCTAACAGTGTCACATTTGATTGGTTTATTGAGTGTTCAAGTTTGGTTCCCATGCCTGGTTAGATATAGATGGACAAGAAGTTTGTCACTAATTATAAATGATTTATTCTTAAACAGGATCTAATTATATTAAGTTGAGTTCCAAAATGATTGATTAGCAGATAAAAGCTGAAGGGGGTGAGGAAGGAACAATTGATGATCCCAAACAATATCATGCTCAACGTATACTTTTACCCATTGGTTGTCGATCAGACTTTCCTTTCTTAGAATGATTTTGGGATCTCGGATTGCTCGACAATTCAGAGACCATTGTGGTCCGACACCTATGATTAATTGATCATGCTTGAGAGAGTTGGTGCATCTATGCGGGCCCCATGATAGGTAGAATTGAGGTCTCATGAAAATGTTCATGAGTACCGAAAGGGGCACACGGAAGTTCACGAACTTAGGAAGATCCATGCATAAGGAAGCTTGAAGGGTTATGCAGACGTCTATGAAATTTGGAGGGTCCATGAGGAGCATTAAACGTGGGGATCACATATAGAAAGGGACAAATATGATGGTTTTAATTCAGTTTTTCGCATAAAATATTCAATTCGATTTGAAAATTAATTGGATCACATCGATTTGAAATTACATTCAATTTTAGATGCACACAAATTCAAATCTAAATTATAAACTCTACGTCTTGGTGGACTCAATTTCAAAGAAGAGGTGAGTTGGGGATGATTTCACTCGTGACTCATGTTGAGTCGTTGGGTGCCCTAAGGAACTTAGAGGTTTTCAGGCATAGATACAAAGCGAGGTGGCAAAATGTTCTACCTTGTATGTGGCATGCAGTCATTGGGAGTATTGGACGATGAGGAAATTGTCTTGAGCTGGGACTGTCCAACTCAGGCCGAGTACATCCGTCAGGTCGTTGAGCCCTCAAGGGCTTCATTTGATACGGACAAAGATGGGACTCCATTTTCTAGATATTTTAAAGGGTTTTCAGCCCTTTTAGCTCCATATAAAGCTAGGTTCGATTCTCATTTCAGCCATTCTTTTTCTTGGAGCTCCTTCATGTGACGAATAATTCGGGTACTCGAAAAAGAAAAATAATTCTTAGGCTCACCTTCATGTCAGTCCCGCTCCATAAGTTGCAGAATTTTATCATATATTAAATGACAAGTAATTTTTCAATTACTTTTAAACCTGTTAATAATTTGTTCAATCTTATTTTCTATCCATTTTTTTTCATTGATTCAAACAATATTATATGAGAATGAAATGACATTCCAGACAATCATAACGATTTTCGTTCTCATTTTCATCAAAAATGTAACCTAAACACTTTTTTAGGGGAGAAATCCAAACACATAATTACATAAATAAATAAAATTGCTCAGAGCATTATTTTTGTTCAGAACATTTAGCTATCCTTAAATAGTCAAATGTAATCCTCTTATTTTGAGGATCAATTTTAGCACAATATTCTTCCCTCGACTCATGAAAGGCATGTAACCCCAGTACTTACTAAATTCCTAATGACCACCACATGATACCATCCATCATTATAAACCCATTATATCATGTATCATATAAAGAAACAAAAACAAAACAATTAAACAGAAATATATATAGGATGACTATCAAATCTTTCAATAACTTTGGTAAGAAGTTCACTATGCATAAATTGATTATATATTATGCAGTTATGTTCGACCGGGCACTCTCTTACTTTGGGGAGGTCACCCTAAAACATTATGAAAATCAGTGAGTCACTTACCAACACTGGACTGGAGGCAAGCTTACAAAACAGTCTGCATAACATTATTTGACATATTTTGTAGCTACTTGAGAATATCCTGCATCTTCCCACCCAAGTTCGGGAATTTTCATAAAGTAAAAAAATATTGCTGGCCAAATGGTATTTGATCCACATATTGAAATGAATACCTGCATCAGCAGCAACATTAAATAAGATTACTTATCAACAAACGAGGAAAAAAAAAAGTGCAAATGAACTGAACACGACACAAAAAGCAAAATGATCCAATCAGACACTTTAACATGATGCACAATATGCTCAACAGAGACAGGATGCGCATATTCACACCGCCCCCAATTCATAGTGGTCAAGTTCAAAACTTATTTAATGATAATCAGTATTGTTTACTTTTACAAGGATAAACCAAATTATTTTCATTTACCGCTCTTTAGTAACTGACTTGTATTAAATACTCCATAATGCAAATCATATGATCGATCCTTGTGCTTTAGATTCTTTTTTAAGCAAATAATATGTGGATAGTAAAGGATATTAAGAAAGCACATTGGTATGGAGAAGAGTTCTGTACTAATAGAACAACATGAAGACAGCATCACAGAATTACTCTCTCTCTCGTCTCTTCCAAATGCAATCGGAAAATGTTCAAAAAATTATATGCATAATCAAGAAAGTTAGAGAGGTCATTTAAGTACCTGTACAGGATATAGACCAGTATGGTGGATCTCTCAGGTGCACTGCAGCACTTTCTGAGGATCAAGTTGCCCACTACAGTAACTGGACGGGACAGCAGAAAGTTCCTGCCTCCCTTTCCACTCTTCACCAGGCTTCAACATTATAGGTCTTTCAATTGCAGCAGCCTCCACGCAAAGCATATGCTTGTAGTCCTCGTCTCCTAAATCGACAATGGCTTTTGCTTTCTTATCCCAGGGATTCCAAACCACTGCATGAATGTGTAAAACGTAAGATACATCGTAGGTATGAGCTTGCAGCAGAGATAATCTAATGCATTCTGGAGTACTATTTGTTTGTATCCACTTTACCTCACATTCAAATATCATAATATCTACGCTAACTAATTAGTAACTCAAACCCAGGTTCAAAATTCAAGTTGAAAGTATAACAATAATGAGATATCCCACAAATCGAGTTTCATAGCATCATTCAAGATGTCATCTCTATATTCAACGCACTGACTGTAAGAAAATGCACAATCTATGAAGCATGGGTAGGGGAATGAGTATCTGGCACAACAATACGACTAAATTTATAAAATCCTAGGTACAACTATATAGATGGTACTGATACAAAACTATTAATAAAATATATATTTATAATTATTAATATGTAGGCTATAAAGTCTAACTAAATCATTATTAGTAACAAACACCACATTCAAAAAACATTCAAAAAATTAGGAACAAAACAAACATTTAAACTAGAATGAGAAGATGAAACACACGCATAGATTTCTGATTTTACATAGAGATATTTTGGAGAATGAGAATCGGAAAGAAGACGAGCAGAAGAGACAGAATGGGAACCGCAAAATAACATTATTCTAGACTGAATAAATAGGTGATTGGTGTTTATATAATTTAGTGCTTCATCTATTTGGTGGTTTTTCTTTCTTTCAGAAACATTGTTTTATCAAGTTTGTTAAAAAAATTGTGTACTTATTTTGGGTAAACTACCCAGTATCCATACAACAACAATAACAACTGCAAGTCATTTCCCAAATACATGAATCTTTTAACATAACTTTTGAGATTCTATGCTCATATTCTCTTCCTTCACTCTATTATATCCAATGCTATCTCTTTCGTTATTAGGCATTTCCTCATTAGTTCATACCATGATAACTTAGGTCTACTCCTACCACTACCCTTTTTGATGTCTCCTTGTAAAATTCCAATAATAGGCTACATGATTGTTGGGTTGTGGAAGGGATTGGTACTTGATTTAGGAGTGTGGGGGTAGTCTCACCATTTGACCTACCTTTTGGGGGTGAGAAGGCCCAATTGCACCCACAGGTGGTATCTGATCTGGTTTACCAAGGTTCAATACTCCTATTTGAATTTTCACATTTCCTCGTGGGACCACTACTCTCCCTACACATGTCCAAACCACATACAGCGATTTTCCAGCCTCTTAGGAACACAACATTCAATATCATGTAACATAAACGGCTGTATAGCTACCCTACAGAATTTTCCTTTCAACTTCAGAGGTATTCTTTTATCACAAAGAACTCCCTAAGCCCTTCACTTCAACCACCCCGCACTTATCTATGCGTTTGACACCAATTATATCTTTACACTTTCTTTTACTTATCTTTGCAATTTTATAGACACCTTTTTCTCCCTTTTTTTTTTTTGTATTTAACTTCTTATATAACGAATTACATGCTTTAAACCTAACTTTCCCGACTACTTTCTAAACTCGTTTCCCAGTTGTTATATATTCTTCATAAGTGCTTTCAATCCTATTCTTGTATAGACTCGCATTACACAACTCTCATTTTCCGAGAACCATTTAGCACCCCCTCATTCCACAACCAAGTTTTCTTATCTATAGGGCCACACCATTTAGAATCTCCAGGAGCTTCTTTTGCTACTTTCCAAATGCAAGTTGTCAATTATTCCCACGACACTATGGCCCTCAACTACATCCCATCTAATTTCCTCATTGTCCTCCCGCCTAAATATATTTGATTTTTCTACTACAAGTTTCACCATCTAATCCTAGTTCACTAACAGTTTTATGTTTCTAATGAACCTTCATAGAGAATGTTGAAATATAAGAGAGAAATTATAACATTGATCTTAATGAGTACATAAGAGAGCCTACTTTTAGGGCTTGATAGCCAATCCATCAATGAAAACTAAAAAAGAAAGTGAATAACCAAGGAGATTACAATAAAGGAAATAATGGAGATTGTGGACATTAATGTAATTGAAAATCTATATTAGTTATAACTAACTTCAAAGAAAAAAACTTTTAAATTTATTCTCTAACACTAGGTGATAACCTTGGGAATGGAGAAGAAAATTGAGAGGTTGACCGTGTAACCAAAGATCATTGTGCACCATATTGTGGAGAATGGCAAGTGGAGACACTTGAATTGTGCCAACTAGAGGAAAGAGACCACACTGGTGTCACCAAAACGTTAGTCAAACACCACAAAGAGGGTCATTTGAGCTTCGCTAGAGGAAAGCACCGAGGAGCATGTCATGAGAGATCGTCAAAGGAGAGCACCGAGAGAGATCGTTGGGTCTATTTTCTTTAAGCTTACGAGAAGCAAGAGCAGCAAAACCAATAAAGAAAAAAATAGAAAACTTTCATGAAATCATGAAGAGAAAAGTTGGTCGGACAAGCAACCTAAGGTAGTCGCCGGAATAATGAAAACTTCAAGAGACTATCAATATAGAAGATCAATAGGCTTTGATATCATGTAGAAATATAAGAGAAATTATAATATTGATCTTAATATGAGTACATAGGAGAGCCTATTTATAGTCTTGGTAGTCAAACCATCAATGATAAAAAATAGGAAATTGAATAAGTAAAGAGATAACACTAGGGATATTGTGAATATTAATATAATTGAGAATCTATATTAGTTATAATTGATTATCATATTCATTTTCTAACAAGGCAAAAATCTAAGGCCACTATCCTTTATTATGTTGCTAACACTAACCCAGAATCACTTTATAATCCTTTACGCTTCTTCTATCATCTCTCATTGTCAAGATACAGTCTACTTGACTAGTTTATTGTTGGCCCTCAAAGTGATTACGAGTGAATATTGTTGCTTAAATCAAGTATTTGCTAAGCACAAATCATATGTATCCAAAAGTATCAGTATCCAGTAAATACTCAATACTTATAGAGCAGCCTCCATGAAGTGCCCATATTTCATAGCGCACAACTTATTTGACGGTGCAATTCACTTAAACAATAGTAATGTCACGAAAATATAATTGTATTCTCAATAGGAAGAAACTCAAACTCAAAACTCTACACATAATCACAGTTTCAATTACACATGGATGCAAGACATGCACCTAATATGCAAAGCATCAATAGAAATGATTAGGAGAGTAAATGGATATGGTCAATCTCACCAGCATCTGGAAGCCCATCTTTGCGGATTACAAATGTTCTCTTTTTTTCATGATCCAGAATAGCAATCTTTGTAGGAGTGCTGAGATATATTTTGTCGACCTATATAACCAAGAAAGTTAGATAACCAATACATTTAAATTTACAAAAGAAAAATAAATTTATCCAAACTCACTTCTGATTCAAACGTTATTGCATCTCCTTGCTCGGTAAAACGAGTTCGATTCTGCAAGTTATCAAGATAATCCAGTGTCTCCAATCCTTCAACCCGAACTTCACTGTCAATAAGCAATTATCTACAAATAGTTATGAGCTTAACAAAGAACACGAACTACATAAAAAAAAGTGTGAATAGGATAATAACTAGCCATCGAGCTATACAAGGCACATCAAAAGTCTGGTAGAACTATTGACAATTTACTAGAAGAGTAGTTGAAAATTTAGATTATAGACGGTGGCATTCACAACAATTTTCTAATAATTTTTTAGGAGTGCCAAACTATATAGGTAACGTCAACTATGTACATACGTTTCATTTACAGAGGAGAAGTTGCATAGGGCAGGCGATGGCCTTTCCAGTGAAAAGGTCTTCAGGAACATTGAAAATATTTGATCCCGCTCACAACTTCTAATGCAACAAAACATCTCTTTTAAATTTAATAATGGATTTCCTATGATTTGGGCTTCCATTACAAAAATGTCAATCGTATTAGTAGGGTTTCACTTCTATCATCTCTTTATCTTATATCTTACCAATTTGGCACTTCATTCGCCCACTCCAACACTCTTTCGCATGTGCAAACCTCACATTTTTCTTTTATCAATGGGCTTGACACATGCACAAATAGGGATCTTTTAAAATGGCACTATGCCTCACATGCACGTATTTTTCTTCTACACGTAGGCCACTTCAGGCATACCCTTCTACAAGTGGGCCGGAGACCGCATGAGAAAACAAAATAAACATGTCATCTTCCACTACTAAAATGTTATCCTTATTAGTAGGATTTCACTTCCAACATTGTGTGTAACCTCTTTATCTTACATTTCACCAAGGTGGGACTTTAGTCACCACTTCAACAAATTTAGTGAAATTAGAAAGAAAAAAAAAAGTTTAGTTTAATTCCTACTTCTAGTTTGTTTCTTATTTTTACTCTAAAAATCTTCTATAAAGGGATCTCTCTTGTACTTGTTAACAAAAATTCATTCACATCAATATTATAAATCTCACATGGTATCAGAAAATTTTCTATTTTGGGAATCTCTCAAAGCTTCCACCATTTCGTTGACAACCTTAGATTGCATCCCCGCCAATAATTCTCTTATTCAAAATTTTCAACAATATTTTTTCTTTATTTTCTTCAAATTTTCATTAAATTTTCATTAAATTCTCGAATTTATTTCTTTTCATAATCTTTTTTTTTTTTTTCTTTTTATCCTTCCTACACATGTATGCTTGCATGTGTAGGAAAGTATCTCATAAAGAAACTCTAGTCTCTTTTTAATTTTACTCTAGCAATTGAACATGATATTCACCTTTGTGACGCTAGCAAGTCAAAGTAGTCTCCTCTAAAGAGGCACTCTTACCTTGAGACAAATTGTACAAAGAGTCATTAAGTATCTCACTTGACCAAATTACTACCAAAATGTAGTCCCCGAGTCATGAGGACACAATATAGGAAGTCTTTGAGCCTCCATTATGACCAAACAACCAAACCGTAATTCTTGAGTCATGAGGTCACTCATAGCTATGTCAACAAAGTTTTCTCGTTTATCTCTAAGATCAACTCTAACAACCGCTACAAGCTACCAGAAGTCTTGAAAAAAAAAATCCACACTCTCGCCTTGATTTTATTTACACGGTCCAGCTTGAGATCAAGTGTGAAATGCAATTAAAAATCTAGTAGAATTAGGATGGTGTCCGTGAAATGAAGAAAGATATTGTAATTAGAAAAGTTAAGTTTAATTTCTAGTCCTACTTTGTTTCTTATTTCTAGTCTAAATTTCTTTAGATAGAAAGGGTCTCTTATGTACTTGTTAACATCAATTCATTCACGTCAATAATATATATTTCACAATCTCCTATAGAAAGCTGGAATTGATCTTGTAAAAAAGTATAAGGTGTTCAAGGACATTAACCAAGAAAAATATAAGGTGCATAACAAATAAGCAAGAATGACCATGCATGATACATCATTAATAATTAATAAGACTACGAATACAAACAAATATAAACCAAAAAGCATAATAATGCATTACTGCATAAGTCAATGAAAACTGAACAGATATGGAGTAAGAAAAATGAGGATCAATATTACTACGCTGTCTATCAATAAAGGACATGCTATATAAAACAAAATAAAAAATAAAAAATAAACTTATAATGCTGGTATTATGAGGGCAGCTAAACACTAACTACCTAAATCAGTGTAAGATTCTTAATGAACACATATTGTCAACAATGCCTTATTGAACGTGTTGTCAACATAGCCAAATCCAGACCCTGGACTTAAATAACAACTATAGGAAGCAATTGCAAAAATACAGCTGAAATTAACAAAATGGCATGATTGGAAAGAGAATAGAACATGCCTTTAAAGAACATAAAAATAAATTAAACTCAGAAACTATAGGGAAGCTTAATTAGGGCCACCAATTTATTGAATATAACATAATCTAGGCTTCCAAATTACCTGATATCTGAAACCGAAAAATAGGTGTGATATGCAAATGTGAACGAAAACGGCTTCCCATCGGTATTAGTATTCCTGATGCGAGATGTCAGCATCAGATCTCCTAAAGGTCCCAAAGCCACCCTCAGTCGATACTCATAACTAATTACAGCACATATCAAATAATTAAGTAAACCATTCATCCAATTAAAAATGTAAAATAAAGAAGAAAAAACATAGCTATTATGATATCGGGAAAATATAGATGAACAATGCAAAATTTTCAGGATTTACCTATGAGGCCAGACTTTAAGATCTTCTTCAGAGGGCTTCAGAAGCAGATCAATAAATGCCCTACTAGAGCTATTTGTTGGGAAAGGAGGTGGATCAGTGTCAACGCTCCAAAATTTGTTTCTTGCAAATCCATGTGCCTCTAGAGAACCAAAATTTGAGAACTGCATAACAGAATATAATTTACTTCAACAAAAATACTCCAAACAAGAGCAAGAGGGGCATAGTGGAGAGTACAAACCTGAGGAAAGCATATTGGAATTCCTCCTCGAATTGCCTTGGGAGGCTTAAATATTGCCTGCACACACAAAATAAAAAAAATCATTCAGGTTTTGTAATATTGGAAGTCAAGGTAAACATAATTGAACAAACAGTACATTTAGTCACTTCCAACCCTCCTTCCGAGGCACAATATTGTAAAATTTCAGACTGCACAGTTCCATATATTGATAATGCTGTTAAAAATATCACACACATGATGATGTTGATGATAATGTGAGCAAAATTTTGAAAATATAAATCATGAGAAATGAATGCAAGGTTAAAATATTTCCTGGTGCTTTTTAAGTACCAACTTCTTCCCATGGATATACAAATCAGAAAGAATTAACAATTAAGTACCAAATACTACCTTACTACTGACAAAAAGCAGTTCCTCCCCATGGTCATTCTTCCAAGATGTCACTTGAGCCCCATACAAATAAACCTGTAGCACCAAACCAATATGCGGGCATAAATAATTCATATATTGAAAACAGCACATAGGAATAAGCTCTCGCAACAAGCAATTCAATGAGGTCTAAACTAATTGCCATCTACAACTCCAATTAACAAAATTAAACTGATGTCTATGTAAGGAAAACAAAACAAACAACTTAGATGAGAGAAGAACAATGAAGAGTTTTAGGAACTAAATCAGTAAGTGGATCAACAGTTCATTAGAACTACAAGAACCAGTATTTGTGGACAAAAGAAAAATCATCAAAGTCAATTAAAGGTCTGTGAAACCATATTCTGGAAGCCAAGCATGCAAAAAATAGTCCACCTTAACTACAAGCACACAGAGAACAAATCAAATTTGATCTATTGAAAACAATTATAGTTATGAGTTATACATCAGTGACTGCTAAAAAGAAATTTATTTAATCAAATCCAAAACATTTGGGTGCAAATAAAGCACTCCTTTGGAAGCAAATCAACAGACTAGCAAAGGTCATATCAGTAAATGCTGCAAGAAGTACTTATAAATTATAACTAGTATGTCTGTAAGTTATTACGTCTAGGCAAACAATGCAACAATTCAAGGGCTAAATTGTGTTAACATGCCTTCATTTTGAATTTACTAGATACATTCAATTTACTTATTATCATGCTCACTTTAATGTATTTGACATACAATATGCAAGGATGGTCTAGAACATCTATTAAGTTGAAATATTTACCTTGCCATCAGAAGATATATAGAGACATCCCAAAAAGAAATAGAGTACTAGAGGGGTACAACAAAGAGAGTAGCCTATTTTCTTAAGTTACAAATAGTTATAAAACTATTTATTTTTTATTTTTAGAAATATATCGCAATAAAATACAAACCATTACCTAAAAACAAAATTCATAGCATTTAACACTAGAAAATGAGCGTCACCCAAGCACATATTTCTCGGCGCAAAAAAAGAGTACTTTTTAGGAAATGTTTGAGGTTCCGTAGCTAATAATGCTGTTGTTGAAAAAAAATACCAAATTCAGTTTAGGTTTATTTGGTAGAAACCAAACTCGGTTAATTAAGATTCTAAATATCACACAAGTAAATAACTGGATTCAACATATCATATGCCTAGAACACTTCAAAAAAGAGTATAACTAAAACATAATAGCTTAATAACAAAGCAATTTAACGAATTTTGAGATAAGAACACTTTAGATCCAACAGTACATAGCTTTTAATATCTTAACAATGACAGCAGGCAATTTAAATACTACAAAAAAAAAAATACCTTTCCTATTCCATTTAATCGACAATATTTTTCCAAGTCTAGCCAAATCGACAAATACAAGAATTTCTAATTCAACACGGCTGTTAATCTAAGAACTACTACAATTACCTTTCCTAGACTATTTTATCCAAAAAAATCTTTATGACTCTTTCTGATTCATAATTATTTAGGTCTCAGAGCCTCATTTCTTGAAAAAGTGAACACACTCCTATGGCCATACTTCAACCTAAACCTCTGAGTTTTGAGGAAATGATCAATTTTAACAGACAAAAACATCAATTTCAAGAATATGCAAACAGAGTAATCAAAACAGCCGCTAACTATTCCTCTAGCAAACTCATCCTCACAACGTTCCAGATCACAAAAATAACAAAACAAATCGATCAGTTATATAAAGTTGTGGAGCTAGAGAAAAAGCCAGGTAGAGGCAAAATCACAGCACCAAGAGGTGGCCATCAGAAGATCTGGCCTCATATCACAGATCAATTCAAAATTGAACCAAACACACTATCACAAAAATCAAATCAAGTAGAGAATGCTCAAAACACTAGAGAAGCTGAAAATCAGGAGATCAGAAAAGAGGCAGTCGCGGAGCAAGAAAAGAGGTTGCCTCGGCGGAGCCGCCGCGAGGCTCGCGGAGGATGACCTTGTCGAGGCCATTGATGCCTTTGGAGTGCTGGACATAGACAAACTCAGCGGCCATAGCGTAGGAGCAGAGCAGGAGGAGGAGAGTAAGAGTGAGAGTGAAGAAGGGAAGAGAGAGGTGCTGTTGTTGGTTTCTGGAGAGCACCATATGTAATGAACTGTAATCGCCGCCCTTTTATATGTCGGGGCACGCACTGTCTGATTCGGATTTACGCGAAACTGGTGATTTGGAGCCGACCTGACCGCGCGTAACCCAACCGGAAAATGCGTTTTCCAGCACAAAAATAATTGGTGATTTTTTTCCTTGTTTTCACGGGAATTTAGGGGCCGTTTGGTGTTAAGAGGATGATAATTTTTTCCTATTTATTTCAATTTTTGGGTCCCTCAATTTGAATTCTTTGCTCCACATTACATTAGTCTTGGATTATGTTTTTTCAATGTTGACTAGTATTTTTTTTTATTTTTTTTTTTGTTGACATAGTCGTATGTTATATATTAAATCTAGCTAAGCTAATATTGTTATATATGTTGTATCATTTGATGGTTAATCTATTTAATCAACTCCATGACATGCTAGCGAACGGCATTGTACATACGTAAGTGGATTAATGTGTAATTGTGGCACGCCCGTATTATATTTTTTTACGGTGGTAATTAAACAATTTATGTATATATTTACGATTAAAACATATG
>JAYMTE010000599.1:0-16866 GCA_036897545.1 Pelargonium fulgidum
TTAAAGTAGTTAATTGTCGTAGACAAATATTTTAATGTACAGTAGTTAAGTTGAATTTTTATACTGAGTAGTCTGTGTAATTACCCTTTATTTAATTCACTTGCTAATGTTGTGGCTGACATGGCAAAAGACATAATTGCATCTGACGGATTGGAAAACCCCAACTTCCGGGCATGTGAGAGGCGGCGATAGTCTCACAATGAAGATTTCAAATATCAATCCAAACCTCACCGCCTCCTTCAAGAGGTACGTCGACGAAAACAATGTCTCGTCCTGGAACTCGGTCATCGCCGAGTTGGCTCACGCCGGCGACTCGCTTGAAGCTCTTCGCGCCTTCTCTTCCATGCGAAAACTATCCATCAGACCAAACCGCTCCACCTTACCTTGTGCCATCAAATCTTGCTCCGCCCTCTCCGATCTTCACTCCGGAAAGCAAGCACACCACCAAGCTCTCGTTTTCGGGTTCCAATCCGACCTTTTCGTGTCCTCAGCTCTCATTGATATGTACTCGAAATGCGGCCAGTTGAGGGACGCACGAAAGCTGTTCGACGAAATTCCTGTGAGAAATGTGGTATCCTGGACCTCAATGATCACTGGTTACGCCAAAAACAGTAGTCCTCACGAAGCGCTGTTACTTCTCAAGGAATTCCTGATTGAGGAGAGTTGGGGTGTGGGAGATGAGGAGGTTTCAGTAGATGCTGTTGCTCTGATTCCAGTGCTAACGGCTTGTTCTCGTCTTTCAAGGAAGGTAGTTACAGAAACGGTTCATGGTTTCGTGATCAAGAAAGGTTTTCAGGAAGATTTGGGAGTTGGGAATACCTTGATGGATGCATATGCTAAGTGCGGCGAGCTGGATGGTTCGAGGAAAGTGTTTGCTGGGTTGAGCCAGAGGGATGTTGTTTCATGGAATTCAATGATTGCAATGCATGTGCATAATGAACAACCCAGGAAGGCCTTGGAAGTTTTCAGAGGCATGTTAATGGAAAAAAATGTTAGGCACACTGCACCCACTTTGGCCACAGCCTTGCTAGCTTGTTCGCAATTGAGGGCTCTTAGAGAAGGGAAGTGTATTCATGACCAGGTACTTGAGCCATTCTTGCTCCCACATGTGTTCGAGTCATTGCTGTGAAAACCTCTATTTAGTTCTATATTATACTATTTGTCTGCAATTGGCAATAGTCATCTTTGGACATGGATATGCATATGACATGTTCGAGTATTTGTGAAAAAAAAATCATTTGATTAGTTATGAATTGTTAATGTCATCTATTTGTTGTGTTATCTAGGTTATAAAGTTGAATATGGAGGACAATGTGTTTATTGGTACTACTCTTATTGACATGTACAGCAAATGTGGGAGATTGGGGATGGCTAGGAAGGTGTTTGATAACATGAGTAACAAGAATGTGAAGTCATGGACTGCCATGATTGCTGGCTACAGAAGGAATGGCCGTGAAGAACTAGCTCTGAAAGTGCTCAACGAAATGATAAAGGCTGGGGTCAAACCAAATGATGTAACTTTTATGCAAGTCCTGGCTGCTTGCAGCCAAGCTGGTTTGTTAAATGAAGGCCGGCATTGGTTTCATGCCATGAACCATGAATTTGATGTTCAACATGGGGTAAAGCACTACGCGTTCATGGTTGATATTCTTGGGCGTGCTGGTTATCTTGAAGAGGCTTATGATTTGATCAAGGGAATGAAGGTGAGGCCTAATACTGAGGTCTGGTGTTTCCTTCTTTCAGCTTGTACGATCCACAAGAATGTGGAACTAGGAGAAATTTCTGCGAGGGAACTGTTAAAAATAGAACCGAACAATTGTGGGTACTATGTTTTGCTCTCAAACTTATATGCTGATGCTGGAAGATTTGAAGATGTTGAGAGGGTGAGATTATTATTGAAGAATCGTAAACTGATTAAAACAGCTGGATTCAGTATGGTTGAACTCAGAGGTGGGGTTCATTTGTTTTTTCATTTAGATAGACAGTATTCTCAGCATGAGGAAGCTTACAATTATTTGAAGCAACTAACTATGAAGCTGCAAGAAGCTGGGCATATACCTTATGAGACATCAGGTCTTTATGAGGATGATCAACAAGAGATGGACATGATTCAGGGAGTTCATATTGAGAAGCTGGCCGTTGCCTTTGGAATCATGAAATCGGCTCCTGGTACAATAGTCCGGGTAACTAAGAATTGTAGAGTCTGTAGTGACTGCCATACCATAATAAAGTGGATGTCCATGATTGTTCAACGCCAGATTGTAGTCAGGGATTCAAAGCTAACTCATCATTTCAAGTACGGGTCCTGTTCATGTGAGGAATCCTAGTGATTATAATATGTGAGAAGAAAAGGTAAGAAACGCAAGGTGCCAATTGGATAATCAATTCTGATTTTGCAACAAGGTTAGTAATACAAAACTTAGGAAAGGGGTGCCTAGTTGCAATTCATATTGATTAGAAATGATAATTATTCATTATTTTCTTATAATTTATGCTCAAGTTTTATTGATTTAAATATTTAAATTATTGTATTCTATGAATTACATATTTTTCCATTTTTTATAGGAAAACAATTCCTTTAGTATGGAGCCATTTGAAAGAAAAGGGAATCTATAGAGAGAAGAAAAACATGAAGAAAAAAGACAAGCTTGCAAGATAGGATCAGTTAAAAAAATTACTTTCCATTTTCTGTCGACTAAAAAACATCTCTCATGGGGCATTTGCATTCTAACTAATTATATCATAGAAAAGAGGGTATAATAGAGACATTGTTAATCAACTGATAGTGTTGAACAGAGGATCATAAAGAATGAAAGATGTTTTTGTGTGTAGAAGAACAGAATTCATTTACATCCAGTTATTGAAAAGCCAAATTAGGATGAGCATCCTAAGAATCTAAGTGAAAACTGCCCTTTTAATCTTGATATCTGACTCTGGTTTCGTTTTGCATCTACTTTTGGCCATCTGAGACAACTCTGGAGAGCCATGTTCTCAGTTTTCATGCTTTCCAACCGTGACCGCAATTCTTTGATGGTTTCTCTCTTTTTAGCATTTCTCCTTAGCAACTCAGCCTGCTGCTGTAGATTCTCTTCCATGAGCTTTGTGACTTGGAACTTGAGTTCAGACCACGTATTCTCCCTCTCAGAAATATCCATTTGGAAATCTGCTTGAGTAGTCTGACTCTGACTGGATTCAAGACCGTTGATCTTCATAATAGTATCATCTCTGCTTGGAAAGTTTATGGTTTGGAATTCTTTGATGAAATACTTGTTGCTTAGTTCACTCGAACTCATTTCATCTGCTATCTTGTCCAGGTATACATGGTCAAGGTTGGCGCTATCAAATTCAGATTCAGGATCTTCAACAACTGACTCTGGATGGGAATCAACAACCTCAGATTCAGGATCATAATAAGAAGTCTCTAATATTTGGTTGCTGATGATGTCTTTTCCCCTTTTGAGGTTGCAAGATGATGAAATGCCTGGAGCAGGAATATGGATCAACTTTGACCTCAATTGATCATGTTCTTCTGCCAAAGACCGGTAAGATTTGTCAAATTCTTCAAGCATTTGTACAAGTTCTGACTTTCCTTTGCCATAACACTCTTCTCTACAATCTGCATTTTCTCCAATTAGTTTGATCATGGTCTTCATTCTCATGTCCAAGTCTGCAATTCTCAATTGAAATGAGGCATTCAGTATTTGATAAGAACGCAGAATTTTTTTCGTGAATTTTAATTGATAATTTCTATTGAAATTCACTAGCTATCATTAGGGGATAAAACATCAATATGCATATAGAACTATAGACATATACTGATTCCGAGAACAATTACCTGATAGAGTTGTCTGGAGCCACCGAGACTGGTTCTGGCCTCTATCGGGGCTGCTCCACGGAGAAAATCGCCTTTGCGTCTCCATTGATCGAATCGAAAGATGTTTATGGGTTTATTAATCTTTCAAAACCTCTGATTTCATCTACACAGCTCTGCTCTTCCTTCTGTTTTTCTTATATAAGCAGTGGAGATGATGAACATTGATGGTAATTACAATGATTCTTTTTTCAAATTCAAACGCAATCTTAAATGAGGATCATATATAACTGTAGACACCTCCTTTATTTGGAGCTTGATTTGCTCCTTATAACATGAGCTGAGTTTAAAGAAAAAGATTATATTCTTTTTATTGGCAGGCACTACAAGAAAAGTAGCAAACCCTTGTTGAAAATGTAGCAATTGGCACCGACTTCTAGTCTTCTGCTGAGTAGGTCCTCTAATTGAGATTTTGATTAATTTTTTATATAATTTTCAATGAGGTGGTTGTGAAAACAAAAAGAAATGTGACCAGAATGGTAATTTGGCTGGCTGACCAAAATAAATAAAAATTAAAAAGTTGGGCAAATTGCATCATCAGCCACATTGAGCTTCCCAATATAAGGCATAGAATATTCCATTAGCAATGTAGCATAGAACCAAGCCGCCCCAGTTGACTTCTTATGCAAATGCACTGTATTTATTATTTGGCCTTGCACCAACTATATAATTACAAATGTGCCCACATGACAATTGATATGCACCAACAGTCTAATTTCTAATAACCCTTCGTCAATTAATCAATATATATGACTTTTTTCTTCTCTCTTTTTTAATGTTTTCCAATTCAAAAGTTAGGTCTTTAGGGGCATTAAAGCGGCAATTTCATTTATTCAGACGAGTTAATTATCGGGACCGGCAATTTAGCATTTTTATGCATAACAGTCACACTCGCTCGTAATGATCATTATTATTTATTTTTATTAGTGAGCATACAAACACTGATGTTTGAAACTGAAATCTTGATGAACCAAATAAATTCAATCATTTGTCCTCTGAGTATTTGTTCAAAATCATTATTGTTGTCGTCATTGCGAGCTCTTTATTGTTGTTTTTTTAGTCCAAAATAGGTATAGTTGTTGAGATACGTACTTAGTTTGATTTCATTCGTCGAGAATCAACTTTGGAAAACAGTTTAGTAGCAACCTTTTTCGAATATGTCACCTAGGTAAGGCAAGATCGGTGGTGTGCGTGCTAAAGTGTTAGTACCCTAATTTGACATATATCTAACTTATACATAAGAGTATTTTAGGTATTAACAAAACTTATAAGGACATGCACATAAGTGAAAATACCATTTTTTTATTAGATTTAGCGGTTTATAGAAAGAAACATAACTTGAGTATCTCAAAATATATGTTTTAAAATTTGGGTACATCATGTGTTTTTTTTTTTTTTTTTGCTTTAAACTGCAGGATTGTTGAGCAGTCTCGCACTTTCGCGATAGGCACCTTTAAGTCATATGACCATCCTTAGACTAACTCTCATTCGAGGCTTGGTCATAAAGTTAAAGATTTATCAACATTTCTTCATAGATGTGTTGGATGGGGATCGAACTCAAAAGTTCTTCCTACTCACGCAGCTCTAACACACCTACTGCGGCACAACCAATAGGTGGTACATCATGTGTTTTGATAAAGAAAAATGAGCCTAATTTGTAATTACTCAAAACAAAAACATGGCCCATGATGATTTCAATGTTGACTCGTCGCTACTTCCGTGGAATGACCATAGTGTCACGATCGTAATTTCAGAAAACTAGCAGGAAAAAAAAAATTGAAAAAACAGCACATCTCGTGGAAATAACGCGAGATGGTAGAGGCCAATAAAAAGCGCGCACCAGATTTCTGACACAACCATTGGCAGCGAGAGATTTGGAGAGAACCTCTCCTTTCCATTTCCATTTCCTCGCTCCCTCCATATTCCCTCTTTTTTCTCCGATAATCCTCCTCACTGTCTCCAAAACCCTCTCCAACCGCACTTTCAGTCCTCTCCCATGGCGTTGCCGGAGGCTTCCAGACAGTCCCTGATCCCTAACTTCCTCTACTCCTCTGCCAGGAGCCCAGCCATGGACAAAATGCTCTTCGCTAGCTCTGGCGCCTTCTCTTCGCCGTCTCCGAACCTCGATGCATCAGCTCCGGCGGTGCCGTCAGCGAAGAGAGCCTTTGCAATTCATTCTCCCAGCGAGCCTCGCAAGATCGAGCTGTACTCTCCGACCTACTATGCCGCGTGTACTGCCGGTGGGATTCTCAGCTGCGGTCTCACTCACATGGCTGTTACTCCTCTTGACCTGGTCAAGTGCAATATGCAGGTTCGGTTTCTGTAGATCTGTTAGCTTTCGTGATTTTTCCATATTTTTTCTTCGATTTGATGTTTGTTATAGTTCTATTTTTCTCGGTCGATTGGATCTCCGTGTGGTTTTTCATGCTCGGAATGTCGATTTTTGGAAGTATGAGTGGGGAAATGTATGGACAGGATTTCGCGTTGAGCTTTTCCACCTCGTAGATCTGAGGATTATCGTTCCTATTTAATCCTCACTCATGTAATCGTAGCTATGTTTTGTGCGACTCTCAGTTCATGTACTGGATTGCTCCTGGATCTACTTCACTTCCAATGAGCTTGACCAGAATTATTGATTTAGTTTACTTTGTATACTAATTTGATTGTTGCCTAATCATTATGCTCCAAATTGTTGCTATGAGGTCACTATTTTGCCTAATATTGGTGTTTATTAACTATGTAATTTTCTGAAGCTTCACTTATCTTAAGATTTCAGATAGTCCAGAAAATTTTCCAGTTTCTGTATTTCAGCTTTCACTAAGTCACATATGTGGTTCAGCTGTTAGCTGTGTTGCAAGTGCTTTGGTTTGAATTTATCTCAATTATAGTTGCTTCATTCTTATCTCCATTAGCTTTTTTTCTTTTTTTTTTCCTAAATTTATTAATGTCCTCTTGGATAATTAATTTTGAGGATTTCATGTTTCCAAATATCTGATGTATTCCTTTTAGTGAGATTTTGGCTTTGATCATATCATATGATATGACATAAAATAATAATGCCCTTTGACATGTATGTTTGATGCCACCTTTCCTATTATTCTCGTAGGTTTGCACTACACCATGTTAATGCATCAATATTGTTAGCTTTGTTCATAGGTATTGGATATTCAACATGTATAATTTATTTTCTTGAAAATGCAAAGAATACTATATGATTTTTCTCTTTGGGATATGTGATTTACTCTGCCATTCATTTCAGTAACTGTTGTTATGTTATTGATGCATTTTGCAGCAATGAGAGGGTTATCTTATTTGATGTTTCATGTTAACATGTGACGTAATTAATTTTCAGATCTTTAAATTTTCAGATTGACCCTGCCAAGTACAAGAGCATCAGCTCTGGTTTTGGAGTTTTACTCAAGGAACAGGGTGTTAAGGGCTTCTTCAAGGGCTGGGTCCCTACTTTACTGGGTTACAGTGCTCAGGGTGCCTGCAAGTTTGGATTCTATGAGTTCTTTAAGAAGACCTACTCTGATATTGCTGGACCAGAGTATGCAACCAAGTACAAGACCTTGATCTACCTTGCTGGTTCTGCTTCTGCTGAGGTGATTGCTGATGTTGCTCTCTGCCCGTTTGAGGCAGTGAAAGTTAGAGTTCAAACTCAGCCTGGTTTTGCCAGGGGTATGGGAGATGGATTCCCCAAGTTTGTCAGATCTGAGGGTGTTCTCGGGTATGCTTATGTATATTTTTAACATTTCTTCTGGTTTATGCATTAGTTACTATACGTCAGGGTGAATATGTAATCTATTTTTAAATCTTTGCAGATTATACAAGGGTCTTGGTCCACTATGGGGGCGTCAAATTCCATGTAAGTTGAGCACTATATTAGCAGTTATTCATGCTATTGCTAGATTATTTTATTACTGGTTTGTTTGCTTGTTCATGGTCTGTAATTGATATTTTCTAATAATAAGTTAAATGGATTGCATTGTAGTGTCTCTGTAATGATTTATGTTTATGGAACCCACATTTTACCTCTCATGTTTGTTTTCATCATATGTGCTTGCTTATATTTAACTATTGCAGTGTTGGTTGTTTGGTGCATAATGTTAACCTTTTTTTAAATATCTTTTGTGTGTATTTTGTTGTGTTTTTTTTTTCCCTCCCTTGGGTTGTGGGTGTTTCTTTTGAGTTTCTATTTTACCCATTTAGTAGCAAGAAAAATGAAAAGGAAAGATTATTAGTATTTTGAGATGGGATGTTTGCAAATTTTATATGGTAATTCAGTATCCCTGGTAGGTTGTACTCTAACTTTGTTTTGACATTTGACCACCTTGCAGTGAGTTTTTTTAGTTTTCCCTTTCTTGATATTCTCACTTTTTTTAGGCTTACATCTCCAAATTTACTAGTTGCACTGTTTTGTGGTTATCGGAATGGCACGAGTGTTGTAGTTTTTAGTGTTCTTGAAGATGCAGTTACTATTGCTTATTACCAAGTGTTTGAAGAAAAGCAACTCTCATTTTCATTGTATTGCAACTGGTTGTACTTTTGCTCTCAATTCTCATTGACTTTATGACAATCATCTTCTACTGTCACTTTCATGATTTGCATAGAGTAACCTTTTATGTGGACTGTGTGTCTTTTTTCTTAGGGAAGCAGGATTTCGTTTATAATTCCAAGTCATGCATGCCTAATTATGAGTGTTAGGCTGTCTTATGGTGGCACATATGAGTATAATTTCATGAATTGATATGTAGTAGATTTATGTTGTGATGCATATCATCCATGATGTGGTTGCTAGTTATGATTTATGCTTGTGGTTGGTGGCAGTTATTTTAATACATGATTTTTATTGTTGGATGCAGACACAATGATGAAATTTGCATCTTTTGAGACCATTGTGGAGATGTTGTACAAGCATGCTATTCCCACACCCAAGGACCAGTGCAGAAAGTCTCTGCAGCTTGGGATCAGTTTTGCTGGTGGATATATTGCTGGTGTTTTATGTGCTATCGTGTCTCATCCTGCTGACAATCTGGTCTCTTTCCTCAACAATGCCAAAGGAGCAACTGTTGGTGATGTAAGTAGTACCTGCGAGTGAACTTTGTTTTTGCATTTTGATATGAACTTTGTTTTGACTCCTGTTTACTGGACGATGATATGCACAGGCTGTGAAGAAGATTGGAGTAGTGGGTCTCTTCACTCGGGGACTTCCACTCAGGATTGTCATGATAGGAACTCTTACTGGGGCTCAGTGGGGTCTTTATGATGCATTCAAAGTTTCTGTTGGATTGTAAGTTCATCTGCTACTTCATTTATTGCTACTCCTATTCTCTTGTTGGATTATTTTACTTATAGATTTTTTATTTTACTTTCAGGCCAACTACTGGTGGCGCTGCTCCTGCTGCTGTCCCTGCTGCAAAAGAGTAAAATGTTGAATGGATTCATCTACAAACATGGGGGGTTTTATTTTGTTGTGGCCTATTCTTTTACATTCGGAACTTGGATCACTTTTTCTGAAAATGACTTTGGTCTTGAGGAGCATGGTTTAGGTCTTTATCCTTCTAATCCTTTGAAAGCTTTTTTTGTAGTTAGATCAATATGGAGTTTCAATTTGATATTGCTAGGGTCCTTTTTTGTTTCCCCACCAAAAGAATAGGAAACCAAAAGAATAACGGGCAAAGAGGGGAAAACATAGTTCTGCCCAAACAACTATGCATATATAATTTCTTTGTTATATTTTTGAAGGCGTAAATCAGCCATTTCACATCTGTTTCAGTGTTATTCTTATCTATGTTGACTGTTTTTACATTTTTTGGGTCTTAATGTCGATGTCATTAACACTTTGACCTATCTGTGAATGTGAAGTACCAAGTTTGAATATGTTGACCACCAAACATGTGGCTTGCAATTCCTTTTAAAGGGAACACAGTGGAAACATGAACTGTCAATATTTTTGTCTCCAGTTGCTACTGTGCTGATATTTGGTAAGGCTGGCTTGTGAGCAATATCTAATCAAAGGGCATTTTTAAGCATTTAAACATAACCAGTTATTGAACCGAATCGCACATAATATAGGTGCAAAAATACAAGTAATTAAGAAACAGTCATCAAATGTTGCAAATCCGAGTATCACGAAAAGGCAGCATGCCAATATTGAAGAGCTGCACCACCAGGTCCTCTGGAACTCTTAACATTGCGCATAAATATTCCCCCCATTGGCCTCTACAAATCCAAATAGGATCCCACCAAAACTGAAATTATAAATAAACCAAAGAATTGTGTTCTTAATTCTAATATACAATATCTGTTATTCCTGTCCGTCGTTATTGTAATCTAGAGAATCCTTGGACTTGGGATATGTGAAACAGATAAGAAAACGGAATTCATTCATCAAAGGTTGATTGTGAAGGAGACGTAAGGATAAGCATCAACGTCCCCTCCGAGACCTGCCATTCCCCCTCCTACTTCATCTTCTGACTTCCAGTATGTGCTGCGCATTCAAACAGTCAACAAACATATCATGAGCGAGATCGATACATGGTTATTAATAATTTGTCCCCAAATAATCCTATGATCTTATCTGCATTACCATTTACAAGCATATGTGAAGGTATGTGAGGATTTTTAGCTCAACTAAGGTGTGATTCTTGAAAATATGTAAATAGCTGAAAGGGACATATGATTAGCCCCTCATCTTGCACAAGATGTCACCAGAATTTGGGAATCGGGAAAATACTATTTCGGTTAAAGCAGCGAAGGATCCATAATAATCTTTTTTATTCCACAAACAATAAGATAAGCTGACCGACTTGCCTGTTTGTACTGTCGCACATTCCTTCAAGGATCGAACGCACTTTCTTTTCACCTTTCACAGTTGGAGCCAAAACACACGCCTGATACGCAACAATCAACCGGTTCTTAAATGTCAACTACTTGGTTAAAAGCCATAAAGAAAAGTTAGGGTCTATATATACCAAGAAAGAAGGTGGCAATCCGTATCTCAGAATGCTCTCTGTAAATATACGCACAGCACAAAAGTGCATCCACGAGCTGAACACCTGCAGGTAAAAATAAAAAAAATAAAAAAAAAAATCAATCACAAATACATCACTACATAAACCATGTTGAGTCGATATGTAGAGAAGTACGAAGATGTCAAGATGATACTAAGGCCGACAAAATATCAAGGAAATCATAATTGATAAGATTTTAAGCAGTGCAAAGGACAACAATAAAGAGGTCCAGTGGTCCACTAATTTGGATTAATGTGTTTGGAAAACAATACAACCAAACATGGCCAGATAAGAGTGGGTTTCCCTTCAGAATGAATTGTTAACATTCTGCTTGCTTCTATCCTATGAACCACAAATTTGGACAAGGACAAGGACATTTTTAAAAAGTAGAGGGCATCATATGTAAAAATATGTGCATTTTTAATTAAGAATATGCATTTTATATGTAATGAATTTATATATAAACATGTAGTTTATAAATAATATTAAAGTTAACTTAAAAACAATAATAGTTGCAATCAACACCAAAGCATTAACAACATTAAGTTCAAATTAAACAAAAAAAGCCATGTTATTGCAATCCTATTTTTTTTAATTGATAAAATATGATTCGGTTGTTCGTGTCGGACATGCAAATCTGACATGATTTTTCATCAAAATGGTGAATCAGTGCTTCACAGCCTAACAATGACAATGCGAAATATAACAGGAAGACAAGTCCAATTGTCATGAAAACCAACACCTTGCTTGAACATCATATACACAAAATTTTACTATTCATCTTGCCCAAAATTACCACTTAAAAAGAATAAATAGCACATCAAATGTGATTCTCTATGACCACTACAAAAGCTCAAAGCACACACAACATTAATAATTAACAAAGACAAATTTAAAAAAAAAATCAGAATAAATAAATAAAACATGAAAATGGAGAAAAGTACCTCCCCATAACTGGTATAGCACCACTGCAAAAGAGAGCTCCTCATACTTTCCTGGTCACGAACCAATTTCTCAAGCTCCTGCTTGCGACTCTCCTGTGCTTCTGGACTATATTCAAAATCTCGTATCTGGATCCCATGATACACAGACAGAGGGACACTATTTAGAGATCCCCCCTTCAACTTAGATAAGTCACGACAAATTTCACACAGTTTATTTATGCATTGCATTTGGTACAGAAATCACATTAGAATTCTGCATGTAAATTTCAATTGGGATCAAAGATAACCAAGGAAACATTATGACACGGAAATGGGGCATTACACGGACACGAGATTGCTATTTCCAAAAAAAAAAAGAAAAAAAAGAACAGGGGATGCAAAACGTCAAGACAGGTCACTTTTTAATAAATATACATATTATGTATGTGTAAGAAATTATAATTATAATTATATTTAGCAACAAGTAGAAGAGTAGAAATCTAGAAAAGGAAATAGTGCACTATTTCTACTTAGATGCTTATCATATCAATCTAGTTAAGAAAAGTAGAAGCAGAATTCTCTATTTTTTTTCATTGGTCTCCCATGTGTGTCTGCAAGCCCCATGAACCCAAACTAACAGTCAGAAGCTACCAATGGGGACCTTCACAATAAGTTTTTTTGCATACACGAAGGGTAGATCTTGAGACCTCTTATGTAAGGTACATGGCGGCTCCTTCCACTCAAATCAATATCCAAGGGTAGATTTCTCTATATTTTTTTTATTTAAGAAAATTATAGAAATAGGACACACACAAGTGTCCATGTTTGAAATGGTGTCTCCCTAGGACACACTGCATCTTTTAAGTGTGTGCTTCCTTCAAGAAAACAGAACTTAATCTTGTAAGATCAAAGCAAAAAAAAATTATGAGAGAGAAAGAAGGGTGCATCGAGATTAATATACTTACTTGGAATCCCTTTTCACGTGCACTTGTCCGGAAATTGTCAGCAACTCGACCAAACAGTGTTACTGTATAGAGAGCATATTCATTATCCTCAAACAACTTCTTGGAAGATCTGGGCACCTGAAAGAGCTTAATCTGATTAATCAAACAGACATAAAACAATATAAACCAAAGCTAGTGTTCATTCAGTAACTTGTAGCTTAAAAAAAGATGATACACCAGGGTTTATCATCTGCATTAACCTAGCATCACACAATCAGCTAGGAAGAATTTTAAGCCCACCCTCCCAGATAGCTGATTTTATTAAACCCTCCCCAACTCGTGAGAATTAAAAATCTTACCACATAGTTAGTCAAGGTTTCATAGGTGGACAACCAATCCTTCTGTGAATACTTGGGTACAATTGCAAGTAGGGTCACTAGGTGTTCTGAGGTAATAATATCCTCTGGTTTTACTAGATTGGAAAGATCCCGAACAGCCAAGCTGAAATAAACACAGAGTCAGGGCCACCTAAAACAATCCTTAAAACTATATATAATAATAAATAGAAAAAAAGATTCATATACCTTCCACTTTGTTTTCGGTTTATAGCATTGAGCTGACTGCGGACATTATTATACTCAGCAACACGAACCTAGCATACGAAAAAAAGCTGTAAGAACCAAACATCCAATTCAATCTACCACAAGAATCCAACAAATGAATAGACAATTCTTTAGCACCAATAGATGTATTCCCAAATCCTATTTTCTAGAGGTTCACACAAAGTAGTGCAATTAATGTCCTTCATTTCCAAACAAATAATGGATCAATTCAACTTACAAATCTCAATACTTGGCCTACTGCTTTAATATAGAGCATGTATTAATTTTGAACCCGGCTCTAATTTAGTTAAATTATCTGGATTATACTTCTCTAATTCAGTGCATTCTGTTTAAGGACTTTTTTCTCCTTGAGTAATATTCATCGTTCTTTATTAATCCATCCTTGAGTCACCATGAATGGCAAAAACACAAACACAATTAAAAGTAGAGCAGTTAAGACATCAAATTTGGAGCATCCTAATGAAATAATCAAAAGAACTGGTGATGCAAGATGAGTAACTAGAAACAAATGGTACATATGAGATGCGGCCTCGTGAAGAAATTGCACCCAGTCTCTAAAACCAATATCATAGTCACAACTCAGATATGATACATATACATCAGGAAAAGAGAAACAAAATAAAGTTACTAAACAATAAACAACTTGTTCCCTCTTCAAATATGAAGAAGTCAATAACTTACACATCAAATCAACAAGAAAACAGAAATGAATGCCAGAAATAGAATAAGAAACAAAAGTTACCTTGAGATCATCCTCAATCTTTGCAACTAGGGAATGAATGCTATCCACAACCTCTCTCAAAGGTGACATTGTTGGGTACTTAGCCTCATCCCAAACAAACCTTCCATTACATAATCAAATTACAGTTCATTATTTCACTCAAAGCCAAACACAATCCAATTTGATTTAAGTGTCACTCACCTGGTGAGATATGAATCAACTGGTACACCATCAACTGAGAGAGCACCACTCGCATCTCCCGAAGCTCTCTCCAATTCATCAATCTGTCTCTTGATTTTCTGAGATGTGGCTTCCATAAAAGTATTCGACTGCACATTACCTCAACTGTTATGAATCTCGTTATCTCAACCAAAACAACAGATCAAGGAATGAAAATTGAAAACCAAGTCCAGGCTGCACGAAGTTGCATTGAACAGATAAACCTCACACATCAGATTCAATATTTCCTACTCATAATGAAACAATTCAAGAAAATAATAGACAGATCATATCAAATTCATCAGGATACAATTCGACCGCCAATTAACTCCAAATTTCATAAAATTAACATAAAACAGATCGCAACATGATCGGTGGATTGATAAATTCCGAAATAAAAAACAAACAATAGAGGCGTGAAATCCGGATTCGATTCTTCAGCAAAATTACCTTCAAGAGATCATCGCTGAGGGCGAGGAGAGAATCGAGGGTTCCAACACGGAGATTAGGTATATTGAACTGCGAATTAAATCGAGAAGGAATGAGAAAGCGCAAGTAATCGAAAATTGAAGTAAATGAGTATCAGATCTAGTGGATACGAGAAGAGCACCCTGTAGAGAAGAGTTTCGAAGGAATGTTTGGAGATTTGCTCTTGCAGGCGGGGCCACCTAGAAGAAGCCGAGCCCTGAAACGGAAGAGACACCACCCAGTACCTGCTCGCCATTGAAGCTTCTTCTTCTTCTTCTTCTTCTTCTTCTTCTGTTCAGAGACACGGATTGACACAGAGAGAAGATGATGTGCGTGTAGATTTAGCTATGGCAGAGATCAGAAATTATATTTGATTCACTGTGGATGCTTTTGGCCTACAATACAAACAAAGCCTTGCTTAACCCTCCAATTATTTGCTGCCTCGTCATCACCTCACAGTAAAAATGAAAGAATCGGACCCATCTAAATAATTTAGCTTAAACCGGTGAGTAAATCAACTTACGAAGGAATGGGCACGTGAGACAGTCTTTGAACATTTTTTGTAACTTGAGTTTATGTGCCATTTAACTACATTAAGGTTGGGATGTGATAACATTTAAATTTTAAGTGTAGATTGAACCATTTGTTCAATTTAATAAGTATTTTTGTAAGATAAAAATACGATCTAATCTAATTTAGAATTTATCGAATCAATTTTTTGTTGATCCCCACGAACCTTTACGAGTTTCTTAACATAGCTTGTTATCATCTCCCCTCCTCGAGCCTCTGTGGATCTCCTTACACGACCTATCGTATTCTCACCATCACAAGTCATCTTGAGTCTCAGGAGTCAGAGCATGACTCACTAATCACTATTATCTCGCAAGCCTTTGGATGTCTCTTTACATCATCTATCGTCTTTTTGCCCCCACGGGTAACCCTGGAACTTCATACATCTCAACAAATCACCACCAAAGTATTTGTCTTGTTATGTGACCTACAAGACTCATCATCTCACCGGGCCACCATCGTGACATCACTAAGACAATATTCGAAATTATAAAAATTGTTATGGGCTTTACTTCTTCCCCATACGCTTGATGGCCATATTGAAGCTCTAAAGATCACCCGACATTCATGTTCGTTGCCTTTGAAAGCTAAAACTCTAATACCTGAAGTTGGGCCAAATAAGTCACCAACAACCAACCATATGACGGTACATTACGGGAATGAATTATAAATACTCATCATAAGTGTTCTGCTTTGTTTATATTTTTATTTCAAAACAAATGTCTTATTTTTTTAAGAATATAGTTACGTATGAATTACAAATATTATCCTTATAATAAATTAATTGACAATCCTTTAATTTACTAGGGGAAAAGAATACTAGACCTACAACACTAAGCTTATTTACTTTCTTTCTTCAGTTTTTGTTCTCAAAATGGAAAAAAAAAAATATATATATATATATATGACTTGAGTGAGTACAATTTAATTTTCACTGTTAAATTTGGTTTGTATTTAGGAGAATCACAAGCAAAAATCGGAAGACTTAGGTCTGGAAAGTGAAAACCACACTAAGGAAGCTTCCAGGCAACTAATGGTTGTTGACCTTGGCCACTACTTCATGTACATGTGACAAAAAACATAAAGATGAACACAGTTCACCTGTTTGGTATTCATTAAAATTAATAATCCATATAAAACAAAACCAACGCCCACCGTGGAGCTCGAACCCACGACCACAAGGTTTAGAGCCTTGCGCTCTACCACCCGAACTAGACGGGCTGTTGATTCCATTGTGCAACGTTAAAATTAATGTCGTACAACAACAGGATCATAACAATCTTGATTCAAAAATAGATCTGCACGTTCGATAATATAATAAAACCACATGGTTAAAATTGATGAACATCACCAACATTTCATATAGTCACAAGTGCTGTACTTATAGTCAAAATACTGCGACAGTGATTCATTTTTTCTGTTCAACAACAAAAGTAGAAACAGGACATTTCACAAGTTCTACATAGTTATATGGTTTTATTACATATCTTATATCAAAAAAACACAAAAAT
>JAYMTE010000600.1:0-16863 GCA_036897545.1 Pelargonium fulgidum
ACCTCCGATGGGACCCACCCCCATTCCTCCGACCTCCCTCCCGATCAACGATCCCGCATCCAGTTCAACAAATTTCGAGCCAAATCGAAGCTCAACCTCAAAATCTGTTCCGAGAGAGTCTCCAAGGCCAAAGGTAGGGTTTTCTCGACATTTACTCGACAAAATGTTGGGCTTTCTGCGGAAACAAACGGGAAATTGACACGTGCCTTTCGATTTCAGCTGAAGGCGGAGCGGGTTACGTGAAGCTGGCGGAGCTGTTGGTGGAGGAGACGTGGTTGGAAGCGCTTTCTGGTGAGCTCCAGAAGCCCTATGCTCAGAATCTGTGCAAGTTCGTTGAAAGAGAGATTTGTGGTGGGAGCGTTCCTGTGTATCCGCCTCCGCATTTGATTTTCAACGCTCTCAACTCTACTCCTTTTGATGGCATCAAAGCTGTTATCATTGGCCAGGTACTTTACCTGAATGTTTGGTTTTTGTTTTCTCTAAATTTTTAATGGTTTTGGTTGTTCTGCAAATAAAAACTTTTAATCTTATGTTTGTGGTTTTGGTTGTTCTGAATATTTCATGTTTTGCTCAATTTCTAGACTTACTGGATAATGAACTTGCCTAGATTATGGTAATGAATCATGATAGAATGATTGTTCATCATGTGTACTTATCTCCTTTCACCAGCACACCCGAAGAAGAATCTGTTTTTAAACTTGTTTGGTCATTTTTAGGATCCTTATCACGGGCCTGGTCAAGCAATGGGGCTTTCGTTCTCTGTGCCAGAGGGAGTTAAGGTCCCGTCAAGTCTGGTAAATATATTTAAGGAACTTAAGCAAGATCTGGGCTGTTCGATTCCGTCTCATGGAAATTTAGAGAAATGGGCTGTTCAGGTGAAACTTACTTCCTGAATGCATTTGAAATTGTTGGTTAGCTGTTTATTTTCTCACATTTTGTTACTTTTGATGCTATTCCTTTAATCTGTTTTTCTTAATATCATTTTTATAGTTAAGATATGGAGCCTTTGAAGGGAGGTTTTGTGAGATAGCTCCTTTGTAATGTTTTGTCTAACAATATACAGCTGATATTGTTTTTTTTTTTTTTTGGGGTATGTTACAGGGTGTTCTGTTGCTCAACACTGTTCTCACAGGTTCAGTTATTTTTCTTTATTATTTGAACATACTATGAATTTTGCTCTAGCCCCGTAGTTAGCTGAGAAAGATTAATCAAGTTCTTACTTCCATGAGTCAACCCACTTTTACTACAAACTAAGATGTGTAGAAGACATTGCTTCACATAATTTACATTCATACCAGCATATGGAAATTTTCTTCTAATATCTGAGAGATGGTTTTAGTGAAAGTGGTAGTTTCTAACTTATTTAACATCCTTGAGTTTCAAATTATAACACCGTTCTCGATATTTTTGGTGCCGGCTGTTTGATAGAGTTTCTCTAATAAATTACTAGTTTTTCCTTCAGAGTTTGGAGAAACATATTTATAGTTGTATCGTTGAAAGATTTCATTTTGGCCTTTCTGTTTTAGGGCTTTTAGTATAGATTTGTTCCCCTTTAAATTCATCTTTTTCTGTTCCATTTTCTTTTCAGTTAAGAGTCATCAGGCTAACTCTCATGCGAAGAAAGGATGGGAGCAATTCACTGATGCTGTTATTCAAACAATTTCCCAAAAGAAGAAAGGAGTTGTTTTTCTCCTATGGGGAAACTCTGCTCAAGCGAAGTCCAGGTAATCCTGATTTGTCATCTTAGTTTTGTCGAGGATCTGAAGTTTCTGATTAAAACACTTGCATGCTCGACTCGATGGAAATTACTGTTAGCCCCTACTCAGTCCCACATCACGTCTTCTCTCCCTATTTTGTGATTGAGAATTTTCAGAGTGATTTGATGCACAGTAGTAGGAACATATCTGAAAAAGGATATGAAAAATTAAGATTGAACCAATGAACTATAAGCTAGTTATTTATATCACGTTCTATTAAACATTAACATTCTTTCCTTATTGAGAATCTGTTATCATGTGCCTAACAAAAACAAGTTATACAGGTTGGTTGATGAGACAAAGCATCACATTCTCAAAGCAGCGCATCCATCAGGTTTATCTGCAAATAGAGGTTTTTTTGGATGCAGGTTAGCTTCATTCTGCGACTAACTCTGATCGATTTTGAAAGTGTCGCACTAAAATGTCACTTCCGCACCACAATGTACCCTAAATTTTGCTTATTTCGGTTCAAAAAGGCCTTAATCTGGAAAACTAAGTATTAACTCCGATATTATCTAACTAATGGTGATCATACGAACAGGCATTTCTCCCGCGCAAACCAGCTTCTTGAGCAAATGGGGATCTCCCCCATAGAATGGCAGCTTTGATACAGAAGACTGACTTCTCATTATGTAAAATCCTATAGTCAACACTCCTACTAATGCAAATGCTATCCCAGGAGAGCTGGGAGCTGTTTTGTTGTGCTCTACTGATTCTATGTAATATGTAGTAGAACACCATGTCATACATTTTTTTTTTGTTTCAGTGTCTCTAAATAGAGAACACTCACGAGTTAGGCAAGGGTTTTTGAAATGGTTTTGTTACAATTTTGATGAATGTTCTATCATTAGAACTAAAAGAAACAGAGAATATGATAGAGCCTTGTTTTTTTTTTTTTTTTCTAAAACAAAGATGAAGAAACATAAATGCCTAATTTACCCCATTTGAGGGGATGTGGTTTTCTAATCAAATTTTAGGGTATAAGTGTAAAATGCGTGGATTATTTTACATGATAAAAAATTAGTCCGAACAGCGGTGGTAGTAATAAAATAAAAAATTAGTCCGAACAGCGGTGGTAGTAATGAGGAACTTTGAAGGTGATAGATTCAGTTAGAGATCTCGAAACAACATTCGAGTTTATTGTGGAATTAAAAGGCAGACTCGGTGGTGGTGAGGGACGGTCGGCATAAACCTTCGCGTGGTCGTCCTAAATGTAATGTGCGTTTATTGTCAATTCTTAGTTCTTTTTAGGCTAAATGAAAGATTTCAGTGTTTTCAGTTTAATTATTCATGATTTGCGGATTAGTTTAATAATGTCGATTTTTAGCTTGTGAGTTGGTTTTCGAACCAAATAACTCACGAGTTAGGTAGATCATCAGTGTACTTGTCAAAATAGTCTGATATTCAAACTCTCAATTTGAAGATTGAAACAAATAAATTAACTTTTTGCAACAAAAAAATAAATTGATTCAAACTAGTAATTCAAATAGTCAAGACGCTGGAAGAGTACAAGTCATGTACACCGAAATCCGCACGTCAGATCCAGTGGACTCGTGGCCAAGAAAGCTAGTTACAATCGGATTGCAATTACTTTTCTTCGTGTTTGTATATACACGTGTCACGTGTACGCTCGCTTCTGTTTACCTCATGTTCAGCTCAGTAGTCACGTGAACGCCACCCATCCCGATTGGCCAACGTCGTCGTTTTAGTCACTGCCTCAACTAACTAAAACCAACGGTGATGATCGGATCGTTAATCGTTATTTATACTTTTCTTTTTCTTTTCATCCAAAATTAAAAATCAAAATTCTAAACCGAGTTCATGGTTGGGTCTGTTGTTGTTGCCTGAAAAAAAGTTGAAGAAAACGAAAATACCCAGGTTTATTTCTCTATTCATTTCCAGTTTATTTATTAATTTATTAATTATTAGTATTATTTTGCTATGAACATGATGAATTTGATTAAATTATCATTATTTAACTTCTTTTTTCATTGATTTACATTCAATAATTTTTGTCTCAAATGGAATCATTTCTCTGGTCTTTTGTTTCTTGTTGTGGGCATGTACTGAATTTTGAGTTTTGATGCATGATTTCTTGATGAATTTTTGAGAATTTGTTTGGTAATGTACAGGAAATGGCAAGCATTATCTCTAGCCACCATTGTAATTGGTCAATTGGAGCTCAGGATCATCTTAACATTAAAAGAAAATCAAACAAAAGCCCATGTTTCACTTCCAGGAGATTGCACTTGTTTCGGGGTCACTACCCGACTCTTACTGATACTCAAGGTGCTAGGCGACATAGCCCAATCTTCTCGAGTTCAGTGGATGATGGAATCAATCAAGACGATTCCAAAGATTGGGTATGTTGAATTCTTCTAGTGCTGTGATTGAAGTGAAGCATGTTCTCATCATAATCTATCTGTGTTTGTGTTTAGTATCATATCAATAGTGTAAGTGTTAACAACTTGGGGTTTTCTTGATTTATGAAGATGGGACTAATGCTCAATTTTACTATTCTTTTGAGCATTTGGAATTCATGTAACCGATTCTTTGGCATACTGTTAATTGGTTGCCTTATTTTTTTGTTAACCGTCTGGGTACTTTCGTTGGTATTAGCTCTAATCGAATAGTTTGATCATCAATCTGTGAAACGCTATTTCCATCGAGATGGAGTGGGCTAGCATTTGGACTGCAGTGGTTGATGAAATAGCTCACGTTTTGTACTTCGATCACCGGATAGGCAAAAACCGTTGTGTGCTTGTTGGTATTAGCTCTAATCAAACAGTTAGATAGATCATCAATCAATGAAATGTTATTTCAATCGAGATGGAGGGGAAGCATTTTGACTGCAGTGGTTGATGAAATAGCTAAAGTTTTGTTCATTGGTATTAGCTACAATCAAACAGTTAGATTATCAATCAGTGACATGCTATTTCCATCGAGATGGAGTGGGGAAGCATTTTGACTGCAGTGGTTGATGAAATAGCTAACGTTTTGTTCTTTGATCACAGGATAGGCGAAAACCTTTGTGTGTTTGATGGAATTAAGTTATATAAGAAGCTGTTAAGAACTAGTCGATCTCCTTTCAACACTCTCACTAGCTCTTTCTTTTATTGAGATGGTGTGTGTTGGGGAAATGAACCTGACATCAGTAATTTCGCGTTTGGCTCAAAAACAGTCAACACTGCATTGCTAATATGAATATTTGCCACCGCAAAGCATGGATCATGGATGTAGTTTTAGTATTGACATCCATTAATTTCAGGTGAATAGTGAAATCTTCAGAGAGAATCTTGAAAGAATAGCCGGCACAGATGATTCCGCCTTTAATGGAATGGACCTGGCGACTCTTATTAGGAACAAGTACGGGCGGTCTTATGACGTTCAACTGATAAAGAAGGTATTCTTTTAGAGATATGAACAATAGTACAGTTATGATTCAATACTTTTATACGACAATTCTTGTATATATTTAAACTTCTAACATACTAGTCTTAATGGTTTAATTAATGTAGGAATTCATGGGAAGAAATTTTCTAGCCTTGAATGTCATGTGGAAATACAGGGAGCAGGTAAACTTTTATCTTAAGCTCTACATGTTTGTTGTTTGTTGATGGAACCAATCACGGCCAACTTGATGGAGTATTTGAAACATCAACAAGTTCGGAATTTCCTTTTATGCTTTCACAACATGTATGTTTAGGAGAATTACGTGCGTTTTTGATTGAATATGGTGTAAATTTGTTCTTTAGAGATCGTTTCCATTGACCGAAGAAGAGTATATACTGAGGCTTGATGATGTGGCAAACACATTGAAATGTTGGGGAGCAGTTGCACATATTCGGAACAGCCTAGAAAAACTGAAAGAGCGACCCAGGATAGGCAAGGTAACATTGTACTCTTCCCGTCCCAAAATAAGTGTCCTACTTTCCATTTTGAGAAAAATTAACTATTTTTCGAGCTCATTTTGCAGTTAGATGCTTTGTTGAGTCACCTAGATACCGATACTGATACCAGGTTGTTTTGAAGGCTGAAAACTGATTGCTATTCATGCACACTTTCGTATCTTTTTTGTAACAGGCTGTATGCATTTTCATAGACATGGACGCGTCTGGAGGACGTGCAAATGAATGGATATACAAGTAGAGGCATTGGGTGAGCCATCGCTGTATGGTGTCAGCTACTGTCAAATTCTTACAAAGAGCTGCCTCTTAACGATCCTTGTCATTGTTCCGAGGATTTTTTAGAGATATATTTGAGTTGCTCTTAAATCCACTGAAGTCGTTGAAATGGTGGCCCTAGTGATGACTGATGATAGACAAAGGAAGACACTGAAGTATGCTGATTCTTATAGTTCCACCTAATTTTGATGATAGAATCTCTTGTAAATTACTGATACCATATGTAGGTAGCATTCTTTTGCCTTTCATCACCTGTAATACTCCATATACACAAAAATATGACATTATTGTTCATTTGTTTTCTTTTCCCTCTTGATGGTTAATTACTCCATATGCTCTTTCATCTTCAATTTTGTATAGGAAAAAAAAAATCACTTATTTTCCATGTCTTTGGGATTGTTTCTGTTGCAAGAGCAGGTTTTTGTTCGATTGACACTTGTGTCTTCTTAAAGGAGGTGTCACATAAGCAAAATTTAATATAAAACTACGTTACAATGTTTAGTCAAATGCATAAAATGGTGATTCAAATATTTAAGGAGTTGATACCTACAAAATATTAATGCCTACTGTGAGATTTTTTATCTCATACAATGCAAATATAGTACTCGAACTTATTGACAGGTCGATCAATTCCATTTGTTATACAAACTTGTAAAATGCTAGGGTGTTCTTGCAGATGAGGTCGATCGAATCATGTATAGTATTGTAGTTTGAATTACTCTCTTAATACATATTCTTGCAGTTGTTTTATCCAAATATAATGTCATGCAAAACTCTTCACTTTATAGGAAAAATAGTAACAACTTCAATACCAAGGCTTAATTGGTTTTCTTGTGTCAAATTTATGTGTTGTCTATGTTGTTGAATATAAATATAAATACATAAATGTATACATACCAAAATAATGATGCTTGATGTTCCTTATCAACATGGGTTTGCTTAAAATTTACTATTGAGCTTTAATTTAATTTCATGTTTATTGCGTCTTGAGAGAGGTTAACATAGAAAATGAGAACCGTATTGGTTATTACTTTTGGCAACCAAATTTCACTTTCAACTAAACACGTGTAAATTACAAGCCACTCTCTGTCGGTTCTATACTTCTTGTTGTTCCTTAAACGCATCATTTTGTGTTTTTTGCGGTGGCGGTTACTCTTTTCTCATTTTTGGCCCACTCTAAAATTTGCCAACATGTCGTTTCTGGTGCACAAACCCGTACGGAACATTCCGTTAACGCCGTCAACCAATCCGTCCAGCCCCTTCGTCAGTGCCTCTGTCGCCTTCTCCAGCTCTTTAACGGCGCCGTTTAACCTCTCTCGCTTCTCGTCTTCCTCAAGACCCGCGTCATCCATGACGTCACACGCATTTTTCGTGCGCGTCTCCACCTCCACCCACTCCTCGAACGCGACCCTCCGTTTCTCCTCCGCCGCGAACCGCCGTTTCAGCTCGGCGGAAAACGCCGACTCGAGGTCGTTGAACGCGCCCGCCCACGCGAACTCTGCCGGGGCTTGGACCGCTTCGAGCGCCGGCGATCCATGCAGCGCCGACGCCACGGCGCCGGCGACGAACACCGTGAGCAACTCGACGGCGTAGATCGTGCGATGGATCAGCCTCCCGACGCTCGAGATCTTCCCGCGCGGCGCGCTCCCGAGCCCCACGGCTAAATCTCTGATCAGCACCGCGAGACTGCTCTGAAAACTGAGCCTCTTGGTGCCGGACGACGAAATCTCCCACTCGGAGAGCGAATCTCTCGCTCGACGCAGCTTTTCTGGCGAAGCCGAATCTGAGGAACCTACAAGGTGGAGGAACAAATTGACCAGAAGACGGCCCTGACGCAGCTTCTCGATGTGAGAAGAAATGGAGTTGCACAGATCCAGAATCTTCACACTGTCGTCCAAATACCGAGCCAGCGAGTCGTCTTCCAGAGACGACGACTTCAGATTCGAAATCAACGATTTCGCATCGGCGTGAGTGAGGGAAAGAAAATCAACCGCCCGAGAGAGCCAGGACAAGCTGATCGACGGCGGATCCAAGGCCTTGAGACGGCGAATTAGGGTTTCGTCGAAGCATCTGGAGACGAGGTCGAATCTGTTGGGAACAGACTGTTTCTTGGAACCGCGAAAGGCGGAGAAGGAAGGAAAATTAGGGATTTCGGCAATGTACATGGTTAGAGTTCTTGATTTTCCGGCCAGTTGGTAAGCGATTGGGTGATTGAACTTATATAGTAGTGAGTTTCCGATTTCTAAAGGAAGCTGCGCCTGTATTTTCCACATGTCAGAGTTTTATTTTATTTTCTGTTTTTACGCGTTTCCGAAAATGTGCTATTACAAAATTGACCTCGTATCCTACATTTGGAATAACAGGGAAAATATAAATGGAAGGGTAGTTGGGGGAATTTACAAGGTCATTTTGGGTAATTGACAAATCGGACACGAGAAGTAGAGGTAGGACTAGACCGTATCTCTTGTTGTATTGAGCACGTCACGTTATTTTGGTGGGAAAGTACGGTTCATTAGTGTTATTAGGGGTAATTTCGTCATTTTAAATCAACTGAGAACATGTTATTTAACGATTTATAACTTATATACGTCTCAATTTAAAATTAGGGATGTTGAGCATGTGCCCGAATTTGTTTATATGAGTTTTTGTTGAGTTATAATTACTAACTCTTTGTACAATGACATTTCTGTACTCTCTACCGATTTATTTGAATTGATAATTTTATTTCATGATATAAATTCGTATATACGAGGATAGCATTATCAAGAGAATACCAATTATTTTAGTTCCAAATGATACAAAACCCAAGTGTTTGCTTGTTTAGTCATGTTAATTAGGCCCAAGTTTGTTTAAGACCTTAATTTAGGAAGTTAACAAACAAATTACAACATAAGCTCCTTTTTTTTTTGTTTTTTTTTTTTTTGAAGGAAACCAACCATATCATTAATTCAAATCAGAGAACAATAGTGGTGCCACAATCGGAGGACAATCCGACATAGACCACGACATACAATTAGACACAGAACGAGACACCCAAGCTAACTTATGAGCAACATCGTTCGTAGATCGTTTGACAAAAGAGAAATATACATTCTCAATGGAACTAGCTATGCAAATACAATCACTAATTAAAATACCATACAAACCATTCATCTCGAATCCTGACGCGAGATTCGAAATTACCTGTTGTGCATCTTTAGTTTTGTTAGTATTTTAATTTTTAAGGGCATGTGAATAAATTCAAGTATTTTACAAATGTCAATATTCGAGAACTCTGTAAATATAGATCGCCGCTAATTATATAAATTATTTGAGAAACATATGATTAATTAAGAGTAAATTAACATGTAAAAGCAAATTATAAAAGAACGATGTTTTGCACGCAAAAGAACCATAAATGCATGTGACCTAAATGCAGGAATATTGGATTTTACCTTTCCTTGTACATGTATATAATATGGAAGTTTATGTGTAATTTAAAATTTGCAAATGCATGATACATGCAAATGGTTATTGAGTGTCCATTTCTCATAACTTTCTCCAAAATGGGTGAGTAAAAAAGCATAGTTTTTATGGCTTTGCTATCCATTGAAACACATATTGCCATCAAAGAAGAAGACCTGTTGTGCAAAAACACTGTCAATTTTTTTTTATATGATCAAGAATGTGCTTTGATGGAGCCAAGAGTAGGCAATATATAGTAGGCATTAGCCCATTAATTCTCTTTAAAATCTTTTAACCAGTTTTAGTTATGTTCAATTTTTTATAGTTATGTTCAATTCCTCAGGTTCAGATTGATCAATCCAATCCCTCCTAAAACAATTCAATTTGTTTTAGTTATGTTCAACTCATCAGACCCAATCTCAAATTGTTTTTATCTAATTTGATCTAAAATATTTTATCCAGTATTAATTCTACAACAGTTTAGGCTCAGATGAATAACAAGAGGAACACCCAACTACTCGATAGATCAGAGGAGGACATAAACACAACGGACTGTAAAACTATTATTGTGGACATTAAACATGTTTTGTATTACAATGACCTTAGTGTCAAATTTTTGTATGTGAATAGGAATATTGTAGTTGCTTCAGCGCATGTTTAAGCCTCAATAGGTAGGTAAGAAAAAAATATGTTCCAGGTCTGTATAGCTAGTTTGGAAAAAAAAAAAAACTATAATTTCTCATAAACCAGAAATAAAGCTACCCAAAGTTTGCATTTGGCACATGAAAATTTGGTTTTGGGCAAATTCTTGGTTCTGTAATAAAAATGTAATATTCTGAATGCTCCAATTGCAAGATTTCCAAATATGTGTAGTAGTTGAAGAAGTGTTCCTTCAGTTTTTAGGTGTTAAATGTCCTTTGCATAGCAATTAACTTGTGTGTTAAAGTGCAGAAACTGTACTACCAGTTGGCAGTTTTGGACTCACTCGAATCACACAGACTAGGCAAAAAACAGATATTGAAGCCGCAAAAACATGTGTTCAAATAACTTTACATAATCCCGGACTATGCACGCAAAGAAATCCGAGTAAAATATTGCTGATTACACATCGAAAAAGTGGATCGGAGATGAAAATGATCGATGACTTCGCCACGTTTTCAACACATGGAAAACTTAGGTGGAGTGTTGGATGTTGTAATGTACGCGGAAGAAACAGCTAGCGTTAGACAACTTATCAATCCATGAGATCGATAGTAATTTAATAGAAACGAGAACAGAAAACAGAAAATAAAATCTAGACGTTACGTTCATGTAATGTAGTGATAAATGTTCAAATCTGATATGTTGAACATATAGTGTTAGTATAAATAGTAGGTTGTATTTGCAATGTAGTTGCTCCATGACTTTTGATATTGTTTCTTTTTCATTTTTTTGTGTGGTTATTTTCATCTTTTCAAGCATGATTGTTTCAAGGGTCAACCTCCTTCACTTGTTTTGCTTTTTCATCAGTTTTACAATTTTGGACATCGATGTGCGATGATACACAAAATATTGTATTCAAAACTCCCGATTTAAGATTGAATGGGACCCACGTACTTGTGCAAATTCGACGTATTTGAAATTTTCTAATTACATTAGACATCCTTAATGTTCTCTACCAATCATAATCAATGAGTTTTCTCTTATAGATATCGTTGAACGATATTAACAAACACATTTCCACCTATTAGCAAAAGAGGAGACATAACATCAATTGGCTATTTCAAATTCGAATCCTTGACTAGAAAATATTTAATAATTTTCATATAGAATGAACTACGCTTTCAAGTTGCAATAAACTAGTTCTTGAGTTCACATGAAATATTTGTAATGAGGTTCTCAAAAGTAATTAATAATTAATCAGTTTCATGTAATTGTAATTAAGGCATAGGTTTAGCAAGAATAATCTCTCTTGTTCATGCATCAATCGCATTCACGGGATCAAATTAGTTCTTGGCCTTATTAGTCACATGTGCATATTATCTTTTAAAAAAAACCTTAATTAGAAGATCTCTTAACAACTTGTTTAGCCAATAGTTTAAGCAGACCACCAGATTGAAGCTGCCATTTTAGGTTCTTGGATTTATTCTCAACCAGATAGATTCTCTCATATTTTATTTGAGAAAAATGACATTAAGAATTTTATAGTTTCATTTTAATAATTTAATCTTGATTTGTTAAGCAATTTGGGGTCTCTGTCTGAAAATGCTTTAGGACTAATTATTGGCCAAATTCCAATAATCAATCATAGAAGAATATGAGTGATGTAACCTTTTCTAAAAACAAATTGAAAACTAGGTAGCTTTGTATAGTAAATAAATAAAAATACAAATATTTTTTATCAATGCACTAATATCTAATTTTTCTTGATTTGTTATTGATGATACAGGAAGATTTATGAATTTCTTGAACAATCACCATGTGACAATTATAACTTGGCACACACGTCAAATGTTCATATACGAGTCAAAGTATGAGAAGGTGGACACAAGCGACCGTCAAACATAGGTTGACATGATTTGAGACATAAAAATAATGCGTCTTGTGTAATGTCTCACCCATGTCTAGATTATTTGACCATTTAAAGTCCAACATCATGTGCACAATGTTCTACGTGTCATGCAACGGATCAAGACATATATGTCAAGACCGTGACATGACTCCTACTATGCCAAAAGAATAGCAGGTAGAACCGTACGTAGAAGTGTCCGTAAAGAATAAGATTGGTATACCCGTGCCAATCTGTCAGGTTGACTCTCCATGACTCGTCACCGTAAGTTCAACCTCGAGGATCTATGGGTAGTGGTGGCATCATCATGATAATTAATTTCACTATCGTATGTACAATGATGATCAAGAACGACTGTGAGTACAAATACTTCACATTAGATGATGAAAGGGTTGAATTTCTTTTCCCTCATTTTCTACATTATACTCGTTGTGCTTTGATTTTCACACCCACAAAACATCATCATAAATTTTTCTCTTAATGCGTGTGTTCTTCTATTTCAAGTTCATAGTGATGAGAATTGGAGTTCTAGATTTCCGCAAGCATACAAATCACTGATAGAAACACCCTGCATAATTGATTTAATCCGATCAAGCGCATTAAATTGATTCTATAATAATCGAAACCTAGTCGGTGTTTTTCGTTTGCATTCATCATCTTCCGAAAAGTTTCACCAATTACTGTGAGCTTTCCTTTATGAAAATCATCCTTACACATAAAAAATAACTAAGATATGTTGGGTCAAACGGTTAAAACACTTTGCATTTCCTCTGAGGTCTCAAGTTCGAACCTGCTTATCGACGGTATATATGAGGTGAGATTTAGAGTGACGCTCCCTTTGTCACCCAAGTCAAATGTATTGCATTTACTTTTCCCTTTTCCATTTACAATCAACATAAAAAATGCAGAGTCTACAATACCAAAAAAGAAGAAGAAAAAAAAAAAAAAAAACACCAAACTCATCGTCATCTTGAGTATATCTCTCTTTTTGTCTATAAGGAAAATTATAAATACAGTGCCATTACAATACAATTGAAGCTATATATTGATCATCTCAGCAGAGCCTAGGCAAAGCTCTAGTGTGTGCAGGAATGACCATGGTGTTATGCTTCACCATTTTTGACATCTGACCCTTCATATCTCTACACACTTTCTCCAACTGCTTCACTCTCCATTGCATTCTCTGCAGATTCAGTCTCATATCCTCGTTCTCCTCCGAAAAGCTCTCGGCGTCCACCCCTTTGTACAGAACCATCCCGCCTTCCTTCCTCTTCGGGCTCGACTCGTAATTAGCATTAATCACAATATTCTCTTGTGCTGCTGGAAGTTTTGATTGCTGGGACTTGAGTGCTTCAACAGCTACTCTTGGTGGTATTCTTGGGTTCTTTGCCAGGTCTTTACATGCTTCCAGTGTCAGCTTCGAGTAGCTCAGGCACCGGCACAACCTGGATCGATCCTCCGACGAAAGACTGGGATGAGACTGCAATGCACAATTCAACAACATTACAACGTTGTATCTGCTAAAAAAGCGGGACATCATACTCGAAGGAAAAAAAAAACAGTTACCGAGTTAAAGTTAGTTGAAAGTTATAGATACACTGAATCAGTGTTTGTTCGATAACAGGTAGCTGAGAGCATGTTAAGTTATGAAGTATTTCTCGGTTTGTTTTTTTTTTTTGGTACACCAGAAACAAAAAGAAAAACTAAGAGGCAACAGCAGTTTTAAATGTTGTATTGACCAAAATAATTTTGAGCATTAAAAAGTTATAAAACAACTTATAGTTGAGAGGATGTGGTCGACCATAAAAAAAAGAAGGGCAAAGTTAATAATACTATCCTACAAGCATAGGTTATGTGGTCGACTATCAAACATATGAAATGATCGACTGTCTTTTCTCGGTTAGCTTGTTTTCAACACTAAACAAATGGTGGTGATTGAAATTAACCAGAAAACGAGCTCCTACATGAGGCTGCAGAAAAAAGAGGAGCTCTTGTGAAAAAGGAACTCCCACAGAAGTTGTGCACGAGTTATGTGAGTTGACTCTATCTCGTACGTGATTGACCTAAAAAGAGGCTGTAGGAGCTGTGACGGTGTTCCCAAACAAGCCCTTAGTATTTTAGATGATAATGACAAAAACAGGAAGATAAGGAGGAAGATGACAAAACATATAGGCCATGAAACAATTGAGCTATGTCGGTTTCTCACTCTCAGGCTCTCAGCCTCCCAAATCCTCTCCACCACCATTTTCTTCCTTTCCTTGCTGGACTGGACAGTGATGTTCATATCCCAGAAAGCTACAATTGTATCCAAATAGCTTCCACTTCCATATCTTATCCATTTAGGTGATTTGATCATGGTAAATATAAAAATTGAAGGAAAAAATTCAAAATGGTTCTTAATTACCCCGTTCATGCTATTTTGGTTCATGTACTATCAAACGTGTCATTTCAGTTCAAAAGATAGGCGACCGAAAAGCCGTGTAAGGACATTCCGTCAACCTTGATATTAATCTTTGCCGCCTCATCAAGATTTAACGGATTCCGTATCTGATTTTGACGGAATGTCTTGACGAAGCTCATTTTTTGAAACGTCTGGACTATAATGGCTCTATCGCCTATCTTTTGGACTGAAATGACACATTTGACAGTTCATAAACTAAAATGACACAAACTAGATAGTTCATGAATCATTTTGAACCTTTTTTTTCTATAAATGAATGGTCTGTTTAGTTGTACTAAACAATTTTTCAAATAGAAAACTGTACGACTAAACAAGTTGTCTAGTTTTCTAAGCGTCATGTCACGAACACGGCTCGAAATTAACTAGGTTTGAGTTCAAGATAGGGTATGATCAGAAAATCACCTCAAGATAGATGTCAATTGCTCTGTAGACCCCATCAAAGCAGTTTCTTGCAGAATCTGGCAAGCTCTCTGCAACCCCAAGAAATTTAGAGACCTTGAGGTTTTGATCAGGTGCTATCTCACCCAAATACTTATCAACCAACCTCCCAACTTTATTCATCTTCTGTGCTGAAACTCCATCACTGTCAGCAAACAGCTTCAACAATCTCACCACAAGGTTCACATCATAAACACCACCTTTCTGGTCATGCCCAGAAACCAGCAAATCATCAAGTGTTGCTTGATCAAGAACCTCCCCAATCAGCCTCTCAAGCCCAGCTCTGCAATCTCTGCTCAACCCTAAACCAGACAAAACCCTCAAAGCCCAGAAAAGCCCTCTGCATGAAAACCCAGTTTTGCCCACCAAAATGACTCCTTGAACAGCTGTGTCTGCAAGTAAACCATACTCAGATTTTGGCCTCACACCACCTTTTTTCTGAGCAGCAGTTTTCAGGTAATGGAGGAGAAACTTTGTAACAACCAAGCTACTAAAACCCTCCATTTTCTTGATGATCTTGACAACAATGATTGGTGGCAAAATGGTAAATTCACTGAACCACCATTTTGAAGCACCTGGCTTGATTGATTCAGGGGTTTCTGGGGAAGAAGAAGATGAAGAAGACGAAGCGACTGGGTCCGAATTCTGAGCAATCTTGGCCAAGATTGCAGAGACCAGTTTGTGGACAATACTTGTTGAAGAATCTGCAAATTCAAAAAATGGCTCACAGCTCTTGAGGCTGACCATGATGTCACTCCAGGACCAGTAGAAGATTCCTTCAAGAAAATCCTCTGTTTGCTGCAAGAGATTGCAGGGAGAGAGCTTCTCTGTCATGTCAAGAAACAGAGCACAACAATGGAGGAGAGACACATTGGAAACTGTGATCCTGATGTTTCCATTGCCGTAGCAGAATATTGAAACCAGCTCAAAACCCTCTGGTCCTCCAGGGAACCCATTGAGCTCAAAACATTGGGCTCTTCTCTTCTCTTTCTTGATCATCTTCTTGATTGTTCCTGAATATGAAGCCACAATCTTCTGCAAAATTCAAGAAAATCCAAGATCATCATTAATGGAATCAAGAAAATGACTGTTAATTAAATTAATATTATACCTCATTCAAGAAGAATGTTTCTTGGCCATTAATATGGATTTTGAGATCACAGGAGTGTGGCATGGCTGTGTTTGTTTGCTGAGAAAATGGTGAAGAAAAGAGAGAGAGTGTGTGTTTGTTATATACAGAGAGCAATGTGGTTAAAATATTGCATAATGGGCAATATTGTCTGTTGCTTGATTGAAATGTTGAACAAGAAATGGAATCAATTTATTGTTTTTTAAAGTGTTGTTGTTGGTACGATTTTCAGTGAGCTCATTTCTGGGGAATTCTCTGCTTCGTTTGATTTTTTGTGTGATTTATTTATTGGACCGACTTTACTGAAACTTTTTAGATTTTCTTGGTGGTTTTATTTAAAATGTCATGATTTCCATTTTAAAGTCCGTGAATCTTTCATTCAATTCTACTTCCATTTAATTCTTTTTTTTAAAATGGTTTATAGGAATTATAATGTAATTATCTACCGTTAGTATTAATTAGAGTTGATAATTTGGATATGAATTTGTGACAATTTGACATAAAACTTTATTTTTGTCTGATCCTAACTCAACTTGAAGTTGGTCATACTTATTATGTAAAAATTTGGACCAGTTCGAGAGTAAACTCGCGAAATTCAAAAGTATATATTTTATACCTACAACCCAAATATCATTTACAGTTAAGTTAAGGTTCAACGGCTGGACCCTAAATTTGTCAACTCTATCTCAATTTTGAATTAAACTAATGTTATGTTTTTCTTGTGTAATAATGTGTTTATTCAACCAATTTAGTAAGAATCTACTTTAGAGTCAGACTGGTTCAATAATTTTCCAAGTCTTAGCTTCTTTAGCATAACAACCAACTAATTCACTGCATCTATTCCTCTATCCATTTCAAATGCTTCCATTCTTCTTCTTCTTCTTCTTCTTCTTCTTCTTCTT
>JAYMTE010000601.1:0-16854 GCA_036897545.1 Pelargonium fulgidum
CAATTCTCGCTGGAGCTTTCGCCATTCGTCATGTACTGAACCCTGTTCAACAGCATGCACAGCTAGAAAGAGAGTTAGGACTGAAACAAATGACAGACCACCTCAGGCCGAGCCAGAAATGTTTACTGAAGGAACCACCTCTAACCAAGCTGAAAGTAATGTTACACCCGAGACAAGCACTGTGGCGCCTGACAGATCCGGCGGTAAAGGTAATATGCAGACTAGAAGAAGAAAGTCTACAGGTTGAGCAACTTGAATTTCTAAGCTTGAAAGTTGTTTCAACTCCCAAACAGTCCCCACTTTCTGCAAATATCTTGAAACTTCAGGTACCAGGAATAGTTGTAATTCGCTAATGGTTCTCAGGTTTTCCTAGTTTTGTTAGGCTATTTTTTGTCCTCACATTAGAAAAGGATACTAAATAGAAATATTATATCAATCTAGTTCAGTGTTTGTTGCAAACCCCTCTTCCAGCAAACAAAAAATATTGTTAATCCCTCGCTCCACGCTCTCAAAGCGAGTGCTCTCTTTTTCAAAGAAATTGTTGGTTATTTCCATTGGTTCATGGAACAAATTGTTCTTTGATGTTCAACATTGAATATGAATCAAACGTCTTGCCTTCTTATGCATGTTGAGGAAATAATGGTATGAAGAACCAAATTATTGCATTCGAGTGCTTTTTATAATTTTTGTAGAATTGAGGAACATGCAATATTTTTTCACATTTCGTGGAAACATGGTACTTATCTCTAATTGGATGAAATGCTTCCTCAAATGTCATTGGTCTATAATGCGATGAAGACTCTAACTACATCGAATCTCAACATTGAACCAACTTAAGAGTATACTGTTTATTGAAATTGGACTAGATCCCACCCAACACCTAGGCTGCCAATTGGCCCCACACGTGTAGAGGCGTTCTGTATGGGCCTCACCTCTTGTTATGATTTGGAGACTTAGTGCTTGTTTGGTAACAATTCTCAAAAGTCATAAGCTTTTAAAAGCTAAAATTGTTTGTTAACAAAAGTAAAAAGAAGTGCTTTTATGTCAAATATATAAATATTTTTAAAAAATAACTAAAATGCCCATGATTACAAAAATTCATTTTGAATCAAATTTTGTGTTAAAATTATAATAAAAATTGTATTTGGCTTATTAGTTAAATTTACTCAAATCAATTGTATTTTTTTTTAATAGAATGTAAAATTGTATACATATATAAAATGTAAAAAGTATCAAAGAGACCTATAAACTAAGGATACAAAGCTGAAAAATAAAAGATACACAGCTGGCAGCAAAAAAAAAAATAAATAAACAGACATACAATTTTAGTAATTATATATACATATTTAAAATGCAGATAATATCAAAGAGACCTATATAGGATATATAACTGGCAGCAAAAAAAAAAAATCAAACAGGCGTAGAAAAATAAACAGATACAGACTTGAAAAATAGAAACAGATGTACAGATATCAACAAAATTAGAATTATGTGAGGATAATATTGGAATATTCAATTTTCTCTCTCTATTTCCACTTACAGAAGTAAAAAAAGAGTGGATTGACAGAGGCTTTCGCAAGCCCAAAAGTGTTACCAAGCAAGGCCTTAGAGGCTTTAACTGAATATTTTGTTTTGAATTGATTTAATTGTTAAAGATGTTGTGTAGAATGATTTTTACTTGGTCAACGGTTAATATTAGGGTTTATCATAGTGGTAATTGTTTAATCATTGCAACAAGATTAGAAGATAATGCGACTTTTATATGGCACATAAATCGATCATAGTTTGAAATTAGGTGATTAGTTGCTTGAATCGCAATTTATGTATTTTTAATTATTTTGTTTAAGACAGCACATTCTCAACTAATCATAGGATTCTGTACAAAACAGAATTCAATAAACAAGTAAATGGACAAATTGCCCAAAGCTGGCCACACTAGCAAGCATACTTGATGATTAATTATCTTTTATTAAGAAAAATGTAGATGACTACTTTGAATTTGTCACAATTTCCACTTACAATTTGTTTGAATAGTTTGTTGTGTTAGTGAAATTTAATCGTCTACATATGCATATCACATATCTAAAAGAACTATACGATTCCAATTTTATCTTTTTTTCTTCTCTCTTTTTCATTGTTGTACTCTCGGTTGTTAGAGTGAGAAACATAGACGGTTTAAGAGAGTTTGACGTTGATGTTTTACTGCAGTCACAATGCTTCATGCTATTGCCCCTCTTCCACCGTGTGACGCCATGACCACGTTTTACATTGCAATCGCTATTTAACAGTTTATGATTTGTCTCTAACTTCGTCAATTTATATCGTACAGATAAATTTAAACAAAAATACAAACGATTACACTGCACTAAACTTATCTAGATTTGCAATTTAGCTCTAAGAAAACATTGCATGTGTATATGCATTACTTGCATGTGCATATGAAATGAAGTTGTGCTAATAATTTTTTTTGAGGATCCATATAAGTCAAAGAATTTAGGACAAGCTTCTAATGTATATTTAATTAGGATAATATAATTTCAAGATCCATGTAATCTATTTGTCCAAAACCATTCTAAAATATTAGCAACTAGATTTTATAAAGATTTTCCTCATTTAGTAATTGAATAGTACCACCCAAGTGATGATAAATTATTTAAACATTATTGTTAGGTTGGCACACTCTTAAATACATGTTAAATGACATGTTAATGATTATGCTTATTGGTAGATAGTATCATTAAAAATCCACATTCTTTTTTCTTTTCTTTCAAATTTATCTTCAACCACCTAAACCTTGTATTGGTGCACAAAAATTTGAAAATTTTCTTGCCCACATGAGTGTCCATGGTCCTATGTGGGACATTGCTTTCATGATCTTTTTGAAACATCCAAAAGGTACTAGAATTCCCAATTGTTGCAACTACACTTTAATAATGTCTTATGAAACCACCCATCAACAACACTTCAAGGTAGTGTTGGATCTTCAATTTTTTGTATCCACTTTCCACTATTTTATCATCTTTATATTCACATTCAAATTAGTTGTACTTGAAAAAAAAGTTAGATTAATCAGTTGTAAACATGAAGCAACACATTTCTTCATCATTTTTTTTCTTCCTTTCACATTTCTTCACACCCAATACCTTACTTCACTTTAACAAGTTGGCAGGGACCAACTAGGTGGCATTTGAATTTTGGATTAGATACTTATCGGAAAATAGTAATTTGAATTCAATCTGAAAGAGATTTGATATTTTTGAGTTGTGCATACTGTTATTAAACATATCGTGTTCGTGTTATGACATACAACACACAAACAATATCAAAACACAAACACGACACACAATGATTCAGTTGTAATTATAATATTTTTGAATTTTGTCTCAAACCATTTCCGTTTGGAGTAATATTTTTTAGTATAAACAATCTAATAAGTATATATTCAACCAATTTATAGTCATAATTTTCATTTTTGATGGTTAATAAATCATTCAATAACATAATTTGATAGGGTAGCATGTCAATATTGCTATGGCCCACCAACCAAAATTTAAAGAATTAAATGCTACAGATGTATACAATAGTAGAGAATAATTTTATTGATGGAATTGGAAAAACAAACAATTATCACTTTAACTCTAAATACTCTATAAATAATGCATGTCCCATTTAATTTCTATACAAAATGCCTTAAATCAATTCAAGTCAAGCATTAAAATAGACAACAAAAACTTATGTGTTATGACTACGGTTAATTCATAAAACTCATTTTTCATTGTCAGGAATTTTTATTGGAGTAAATAAATTATTTTTCAGTTTTGTATTATGATGTCAAGTGTAATAGGAACAATAAATAAGAGCAATATTATTTGCAATTTATTTCTTATTTTATATAGACAACTTTATACAAACACGAAACATCAACATGACTATTAAATGTAAAGATGACAATACGTGCATGTTGTGCTTAGGGTTGACCATATGTTATATGAGCTAATACATACGTGATACACTTAGTAATATTGCTAAATCACTGAACAAGAGAACAAATACTTCTCAAACAAGCTTGATATTTAGCACGAATACAACACAATTACAAATTCTGTAAGTCCAACATTAATTTTGAGTTGTGCCACTTGTTGAGACATATATTGTTAACTTTAATAAAACATATTGCAATATTGAATGTCAATTCTAACGTTGGTTCAACTCAAAACTTAACTTATTGAACATTAATTGAATTGACTATATTTAGTATGACGCTTAATATTCCATAAAAAAATGTTACCTCAAAGCTCACAAAGTCCCAGCAAACCGATGATCATATCTTCAGAGTAACTAACACACAAAATGAAGGGTCAATGTCCTAAATAATCCATATGATCTGAGTTTGAAAATAAAGGCAAGTTCAAGCAATGAATTGTAGCATTGTACTGTTCTTATTGTTTTGTGCGTCAAAAAGCAAACATTGTTGAAAAAACCAATCACTACTGTTTTGGAATTTATTGGTCACTGTAACATAAAAATAAAAAATAAAAATTTAAACTTTCAAGTCTTCTTCACCTTCCCACATCTCCGATTACAGAACCCAACCTATCAAAAATGCTGCAGCTATGGCCAGTCCTCTTTTCCAGTTAAAAACTGACACCCATCACGTGATTATTTCTCTCTCTCTCCTCTCTCTCTCTCTCTCTCTCTCACACACACTCTTGTGTACACTCTAAGCTCTCTCTCTGTCTCTCTCATGCTCATTTTCTTGTTTTGTTTCACACACTCTTGTTGTTGCTTTGTAACGGATATCTGAGGAACCCGTTTGGTCTCTTCCTAGATCTGCGTCTGCTGGTTGAGGTTTGTGCTTCTCTGATTTTGCTTTTGTGTTGGGTTTTCTGGGTTTTTACTGTGGTTTAGTTTGTTTCTGTTTTGTGGGCTCTTTCAAATTTGTGTTTTTTGCTTCTGGGTTGGTGTTGGTGGCTCAGATTTTTCATAAAAGTAATTTGTTGGGTGTATTTGTTTGAGTTTCTGGTATGCACACTACCTGTTTGTTAAAATGCCTCTTCTGATGCTACATTTTGTGTTCTTGTTCTGAGGGCTGCTTGGAAACGTTTCTCTACTGCTTCTGGGTTTTGTTAAATCACTTTGCTTTTACTTTGTTTCTGTTGGTGACACAGATTTTTCAAAATTTTATTTTTTGGGTGTTTTTTGTTTGTGTTTCTGGTATGCACACTACCTGTTTGTTAATATGTCTCTTCTGTTGCTACATTTTGTGTTCTAGCTCTGCTGTCTGCTTAGGAACATTTTGTGAATTGTTTCTGGGTTTGTTAAATTACTTTCCTTTGTTTCTTTTCTGTTAGATTTCAAAGTTTTTATTTTGTATGTTCAGTTTCTGGGTATGTCTGGTTTATTTAAAATTTAGGGTGCATTGCTGTGTAAATAGCAACCTCTTTGCTTTCTGTTGGTGGTTGCTTTGAAGATCACTGTGAATGTGTCTTAATTTGCTAGGTTTTCACTGTCTTAACCTTCATTTTGACAATGTGTAGGATATGGGCATCGTTTCCAGAAAGATCTTCCCAGCATGTGGGAACATGTGTGTTTGCTGTCCTGCTTTGAGGTCAAGATCTCGACAACCCGTTAAGCGCTACAAGAAACTACTCTCTGAGATCTTTCCCAAGTCTCAAGTGAGTGTTTTAGGCTTCTTTTTCTTCCAGCATTTTGGCTCATTAATCATGTTGTTGATGGTATCTAAATGGGTGAGGTAACTGCATATTCTTGTGTCAAGCTCGTCCTATTTACTTTGAACATGAAATATAGACGACAGTCGGAGCATAGTATTGTGTTACTTGGGTGATCCATTTCTATTTTGGATCAATTTAGGATATTTGACGCTGCAAAACCGACCCTTGTATGAAGAAATTCATCATACTCCTGTTATATGCTTGTTTATTCAAATGATTTTGCTTTTCTATAGCAATGTTTCATAAATGAACATATCACTCCAGTATTGCTTTCCTTCCTAGTTCCTCAGTTTTCGCTTGTCAATGAATCCTATTTGAAATCTTGCTTCCATTTTTGGTCCAAGAGACAGAACTCGGTGGTTTTATGTAGAAATAAATGGTTTGTGCTTCTTACTTTTAGACCTTCACCGTTGAATATAGTTTATTGATCTGAGTACTTATATTAAGAGCTCTAAACCTCATCAACATAACTCGGCCATTATTGAGTTAACAATGACAAGTTTTGTCCAAGTGTAGTTGTTTATTTATCATTTGTTAATTAGTCACAGGGAGTTACAATTTAATCTACTGACTTTCTACATTATTACCAGTAGCTAGAATAATCAAGACTGACGTTCCACTTTATTTTTCAGGATGGTGAGCCCAATGAGAGAAAAATTGTGAAGTTATGTGAATATGCTGCCAAAAACCCTTTTCGCATTCCAAAGGTAATCATTCCTTTATCCTATTGATGTGTGGATGTAGCTTGAATTTAGTCTAGGCACCGCAGAGGTTTTATACACTACCTTTTCCTGAATAGATTGCCAAATATCTTGAAGAGAGGTGCTATAAAGAGATGAAATGTGGGCACATCAAATTCATCAATATTATCACTGTGGCTTACAATAAATTGCTCAGCATGTGCAAGGATCAAATGTGAGTTCAAGTTAATTTGCACTTTCCTTGTACTAAGAGTTGTTTTAAAAGTACAGCTTAGAGACTTGTTTAACCACTTTTTTCATGTTATTTTCATTTAGATGAAACTCCAATCTTCTATCTGACATGGTTTTTACAATGGACAAATTTACTCGAAATTGCCATTCCACAAAACTTAATAAACTTCTTCTTTTGTGCCTTTCTAAACTGGCTAGACTCTGTTTCAGTAATGTTTGATACCAAATTGAATATTGTAATTTGTTGGAAGTTCTGCTCATAAGTCTTATGGTCTCTGGCTTTCTGCATTTATTTACTAAAAAACTGTAACAAAGTTCTTCAAAACCAGTTATCAACATATAATTCTGATATACTTTTGTTGTCGTAACTCTTATAAAAAACATTTGTCTTACAATTGGCAGGGCATACTTTGCTGTAAGTCTGCTCAATGTGGCTGCTGAACTTCTGGATAGCTCAAAGCAAGATGCTGTGCGGATACTTGGTTGCCAAACCTTGACAAAGTTCATATATAGTCAGGTAAATCATAAATATTGACCTAGCTTTCCCTTCTTTTGAAAGCTGTAATATCCTGTGGAAAGAGAACTACTAAAATATACATTTATAAATTGAACGAGTGTTCTTGTAATAATGATCATAAGTTGTCTTACTGATATGGTATTGCTGTGCCCTTCTACTTCAAGTTCCTTTGTGTAAATTGGATAATGGGTTTGCAAACTATTTTAGTTGTTTTTCTTCATCCTAGTAAATAAGAGTGAAGAAAAGCTTATACATATTGAATGATTGGCATATAGTATACCAATCTTTGCTTACTTTAACTGCCCGAAGATAATTTTCTTATTAAACCTGTGAAAAATCATATACCTATTTTATGTGTGTATATTTCTTAAGTTTTCAGGGAGAATAGCAGTACTTTATATCACTGTAATTATGAAGGGATGCTTCGTAGGGGGGAGTTCTTTTTTATTTTTGGGTGCACTAAGGACCAAGGATTTTTTGTTCCGTGTGGCTATAGAACAGGTTGACATTTAGTTGTGGGAGTATCCCGTTTGTTTCCAATTTAAGTATATGTTATTTTAATACTTTCTCATAATTTTTTACTCTGTACATGAACAGGCAGATAGTACTTACACACATAATATTGAAAGTTTAGTCCATAAAGTGTGCGCACTTGCACGTGAACGTGGGGAAGAACCTCAAAAGCGCTGTTTGAGGGCATCAAGCTTACAATGCCTTTCAGCCATGGTGAGCATTCAGAACAGAAAATAGCAACATTGAGTCTTCTATTTTCTGGCAGTTCTCTTTCATGAATGTTCCATCTAGTAATTCCTCTATTTATTTGATATTCTTTTTCCTTGGCAGATGTGGTTCATGGCTGAGTTTTCTAATGTCTTTGTTGAACTTGACGAGGTTAGGACTTCTGAGTTACATCCGTATTTGATATTATAATTATCTTAATCATTATTTTCCTGTTTACTATACATGATTTATTTCTGTTTTAAGCAATGCGGTTCTTCATGTTTTAATGTCATATTGTCACATCCAAACTGCAGGTGGTGCATGTTACCCTGGATAACTATGAACCAGATACAAATAATGAAGCTGATGACGAGAGAGGGGAGTCGCATCATAATTGGGTGGATGAAGTAGTTAGATGTGAAGGCAGAAATGGGGTAAATGGTTGTAATGGTACTAGTCCTATCAGAGTGATCATTAGGTCCCGGCCCGAGCAGAAGGATCCTTCTCTTTTGACAAGGTAGTAATTGTTCCAAATCAGATGTACAAGAGTTTGTTACAGCAGCTTTGGAATTTGTAACTCTTATTGGGGATTATGTTTATCTCTCTCTCCCACTTTCTAGTTTTTTGCAAAACAATTTATCTTATACTCTCTCATTTCTGTCTTTGTTACAGAGAAGAGATTGAGACGCCTAAAGTATGGGCTCAAATCTGTATTCAAAGGATGGTTGAATTGGCCAAGGAGGAGAGTACAACCATGCGCCAGATTTTGGATCCAATGTTCACCTACTTTGATTCTGGACGGCACTGGGTTTCGCGTGAAGGGTTGGCCATGATTGTTTTGTCTGATATGTTGTACTTCATGGAAAACTCAGGTGACGTGATCTTTCATCCACTTCTTTCTTGATTTCTATTCTATGTTTCACTCTAAGAATTATATTAGTAGTAGCTGATAATCTCTCTCTATCTCTCTCTTTCTCTCTCTCTCTCTCTCTCTGCAATTACAGGGAAGCAGCAGGCAATTTTAGCTGCCGTTATACGCCATCTAGACCACAAGAATGTTGCGCACGACCCCCAGCTCAAATCACATGTCATCCAAATTGCTACAGCTCTAGCTAGGCAGATACGATCTGGTGCTGTGCTGACAGAAGTTGCCTTTGTCAGTGACCTTTGCAGGCACTTGAGGAAAAGTCTGCAAGCCACAGTTGAATCAGCAGGAGAACAAGAGTCGAACTTGAATATCTCACTCCAGAATTCAATTGAAGATTGCTTACTAGAAATTTCGAAAGGGGTACGAATGATGCTTTTAGTACTACTACACATTACTGTGTTCTGTTGTGCTTTTGGTTTGAATTGTGGCTGTTTTTGTTAGATTGGCGATGCACGGCCACTATTTGACATGATGGCGATAATGCTGGAGAAGCTTCCATCTGATGGAGTTATCGCTAGACCCACAATTGGATCATTGATGATTCTTGCTCATATGATTTCATTAGCATCACTCTTATCACGTTCCAAGCAGGTCAGATAACTGTAACATTATGAAGCCCTTTAAGAAATTTTAGTATCGAAATGAAGCATATTTTTGTCTTGTTGAAGTTTTCTTCCAACACAGCCTGATAAACCATGTTAATACAATGCTATGCAGGTGTTTCCAGAAACCCTTCTTATCCAACTCTTGAAAGTAATGCTGCATCCGGATATTGAGGCACGTGTTGGAGCTCACCAGATATTTTCAATTCTTCTCATTCCAAGTTCGAATCATCCCCGACATGAAGTTGCTTCTCTGCAATCTGGTTATGAATCCAGAAGATGGCAGTCCAACAGCGCCGCTACATTTGAGTCTGTCACAGCTCTACTTGATAAGCTCCGGAAGGAAAAGGACGGGACCAATTGTGACAAGAATGGGAGTAATGTTAATGATGATTTTAAAGAAAGGGACATAAACATTACAGAAGAAGAGTGCAAGCAGCAGGGGCGTGCTCGGAAGAATTCCCCAAACTTCTATAAACTGAGTTCTATAATTGACAGGACCACAGTGCCAACTAACTTGACTGAGACAGTAAGTAATTTAATCATCCTCATCATTTGTTTATTATCAAATGTTTGTTGGTATGAATTGTGGCCTATTGATTTGTAACAGGAACCGTGTATTATGAAGTTAAATGAGGATCAAGTAGTGCAACTGTTGTCTGCCTTTTGGATACAGGCCACTCTGTCAGACAATTTGCCTTCAAATATTGAAGCTATAGCTCATTCCTTCCTCTTAACACTCACTTCTTCTCGCTTGGCAGTAAGCTTCTAATGACCCTTGTATCAAAGACATCTAATCTCAATCTTCCCAGGGTGCTTAGTTCACACTAAAAACTGAAATGCTCCTGTATATTGTACTGCCTCTGTTTCTGAACAAGTGTCCTTTTAAGGTTATTCACACGAATTAAGAAATCGTGTGAAATGATCTAACTAGCCTTATTTATTTGCCTGGAGCTATCAAAGATTTGCATAAATATGCATGTATTTGTGGGACGGCTCTGAATTATAATGTGCTCATGTTCTTGTGTTGCAGAACCCAAATGATAACCTCATAGTCCGCTTCTTCCAGCTCGCTCTTTCCCTCAGAAACATATCCTTGGACCCTAACAATGGTACGTATAATTGAATTTCTAAAACAGCTTGTAAATATGGGAAAAGCTATGTTGAATCAAACTTATTTTTTTGTTTCTGGTAGGGATGTTGAGTCCAGCACGCCAGAGATCGATCCTGACACTATCAACCGGCATGTTAATGTTTACTGCTAAGATGTATCACATGTCCGATCTGAATGACATACTCAAATCATTAGTTCCACACGATGTGAGTTGTATCTCTATTCATTTCTCTCTCCTCTTCCTATACACACCCATAATGTGAGCAAGTGAATTTGAACTCCTAAGCCAAACACACATGGGATTTAGATACCCCACTAGGGTTCACAAGACTTTAGCACTACTTATGTTAATCATACATGCGATACATTCTCTTCATGTGGATAATTATCTTACTAAAATTCATCTGCTATTCAGGCTGATCCTTATCTTGGAATTAGTGATGACCTTCAAGTATTCACAAAGCCTCTGGCTGATGTGAGAGAATATGGATCTATTATTGATGATCGACTTGCTTCAGAATTGCTTCTTGAGCTACGCAACAGGATTTATGAATCTGACAAGGTCATAATGGACATCTTGGTGCAAAACCTATCTAGCATCACTGAGGTATGGAACTTTATTTATGGCATCTCTCTTTCTTTCTCTCTCTCTCTCTCTCTCTCTCATTTGTTTTGTTATGTTTGATAGCTGGAGGCAGATGAAGTGGCTAGGCAACTTTCAGAAGCATTCACACCCGATGACGTCTTCATGTTTGGGCCACAATTTGAGATGGATCCCAACCAAATGGTTACTCATTCTGTGGAATCACTCTCCTTTGACGGGGTATGTTCTAAGTATTGCATGTTATGATTTCCTGCTCAACAACGCGTGCTAGCTTTGTCAACAACTTTAAATTGTGCCAACTCTGGCTTTAATTTAAGTGGCCATGTTCATGTAGGACTTCCCAACAAGTTCCTTAGTCGATGATGATGCAACTAGTGAAGCATCTGTTTCTGACCTCTCCCGCTTCATTCCCCGAATAACTTCTTCTCCTACATCCCATATTATCAGCATTGGTCAGCTTCTGGAATCGGTAATCTCTCTCATCCAGTTTCCTCATAATTATGCTCATTTTAATAGACTATTTATGTATAGTATGATCTTGTGAGGCAAAGTAGTGAGGAACAAGACGATAACAACTGACACAACTAAGGAAACAGCAATAGATAGCATATAGTGCAGAAAAATTTGAGCAGAAGATCCCGAGGAGTTTCGTTGATGGATTCATGTAGCCGACCCTGACATTGTTTGGGAAATGACTCGGTATTTGCATATAGTAACATGCAATGCTTTTATAGTATTCATATTACAATCTAAAAAAACTTGTCTTCAGGCACTTGAGGTTGCGGGTCAAGTGGTCGGATCATCTGTCTCCACATCACCCCTCCCATACAACACCATGACCAGCCAATGCGAAGCGCTCGGGACAGGCACGAGGAAGAAGCTCTCCAACTGGTTAGCCCATGAAAATCACTGCACTAAAGCCTCAGCTGACAACATGCTTCCCCCATTGCCTAGGGACGGGCGGGCAGCACTTCGAAAGGTACACCTAATCTTAATTGATAATTAGCATATAATAAGCATAGGCAACGTAAAACACTTCTACTCAACATAGTTTTGAGCATTCTTGGTGGGTTCTTGCAGATAACGTGTGATGCGCCTGACGGAGCTTTCCCGGGAGCTGGGATCCCACAGGATCCATGGTTGGCGATGAGGCTACCTCCGGCAAGCCCTTTTGACAACTTCCTCAGAGCAGCTGGGTGTTGAAAAGGAATGTTCCCTCCCACAGCTCCTATGGACGCTGTGTTATCTTCTCTGTAAAGTCATATGAAGTAATTAGGATTAATCGTCAAAACCTTAACTCTAGCAAACATTTAGCGCTTATCGTAGCCGTGTTGTTGAACATGAGCTCTAACCTTTCTGTACCAAATCATGTACTCAATCTAAATCTAGGTGCAGTGTTTCTTGTAGCTTTTCGTCTTATCTTGTGTTTGCTTTGAGAGGTAGCAATATTGAATGCTCATTCCTGCCAATGGAACATCTTATACATTGTAACGACTCGGGGTAAATAGAACATTGAAATGTGTATCTTACTGGCGAGATTTCACACGTTATATATTTCAGAACTCGGCTTTCACGTGAGTACTTGCGCTCCGGTATCTAAGGCTTGTGCAGACATTAAAACACATTGTTATGCAAAACTCGGGGCGCTAGTTCTAAATATTTTTTTTGAAGTGTTAGAATGGACATCATTACTATTGTGAAAACAGAGATAAATGACACAAATGAAACCTCGTGTTCGAATCGTCCCGAGGGAAATGACATTATATGTAATTGTGTAGGGTTTAATAATAAATTTAGAAGAAAAAAACTCCATTCAATTTTTTATTTTATTTATTTGAATAATTGAATGGGCATGGCTATCATCTTTATATACTTTAAAATGGGCCATACCCAGTTCTTTTTACATTGGGCCTATACCGAGTTTGTACCCACCAACTCGGTTAAACTCGGACTCAATTATCAGGCCGCGCACGTTAACCCCTTGTTGACTAACTTGCGCTCAGTGCGCCATACGCTTCAGCTTCTTCTCCAACTTCCCAAAACCACAGCTGCTCCAACAAAGCCGAGATTTTTTTTAGGCGAAGCTCACAGTTTCGGTTTAATCTAAAAAGGGCATCGAGGAAATGGCCCATTCATGCGCTGCGACGTCGTATTCAATCTCCTTCGTCAACTCTGGCCTCTGCTCTTCCTCCAGTAGCCACTCTCGTGCTCTCTCTCTCCGCTTCGCTCCTCTCCAATCCAGGTCTCTATTTTCTTGAGCTCTGTCTGGTTACTGAGAAAATTTTATCAACTGGGTCTTCAAATTTGTTGGCTTTCTTTCTGTCTTCTGGATAAGCCGAATGTGCCGGGTTCTGGAAGTGGAAACGGAATTGATTTGGTTACTTGTTTTTGTTATCTGTTTGGTTCCTGAGAAAATTTTAACGATTGGGTTTTAGAATTTCGTGTCTGTTGTCCTGGAATTTGAAACGAAACAACTAATTAAGCTTTGGGTTATTTGTATTGTTATATGTTTGGTTGCTGAGAAAATGTGTAAGAAAAGTAGAAATTTGCCTGTTCTGATTTTTGGTGAGCATGTCAGATTCTTGGAGAATGAAATGAGATTCAAAGTCTCAATCTTTTTTTCCTTTTGTGGTCCTGGAAATTGAAACGAAATTAAGCATGGAGGTGTGAGTTTAGTTGCATAACTTGTATTGTTACCCGTTTGGTTGCTGAGAACATGTGTAAGAAAAGTAGAGATTTGCATATTCTGGTTTTGGTGAGCATTTCGGAGTGTTGGAGCATGAAATGAGATTCAGTCTCAATTTGTTGTGGTTTTTGTTTCTGTAGTAATCAAGTATTGATCAAGTGTTTTTTTATATTCTGAATTTGTTTTATTGGTTATAGGAAATTAAGATTGAAGGGTACTGAAAAGAGACTCAGATTTGATCCAGTGAAAGCGGTTTATTTGGACTCCGAGAAGAGTTATAGGAAAGGGTATTGGTCCATAAGGTAGGTTCTTTGTAAGTTTGTTGGCATTACTTTATCAAATAAATTATCTTTTTATTATAACTGTATTCTGTATTGTAAATGCACTTCTTTTGATCGCTAACTAGATGATACATGAAGGGGGAAATGAAAATTTTGATGAAATTTCTCTTTAACATTGCATTGCTCGACCGATGAGAGAAGAAATTAAATTGCTGGATCACAGATTATTGTTAATTATGATATTAAAGCAATGCTCAAAACACTTTAACATGTATAATAGTGGGTCAAAAACAAAAGGGAAATGGGTAAGAGCAAGATGGTTGTTTTCCCGGTGATTAGAGGAAGACAAGTATCCCAAATAGTTATAATCTGTTAAGCTGAGGTGAGAGGTCTGATGGTTTCAACACGTGATTCTGGTGCAATTGTGTTTTCTATACTTATTTTTACAATCAACCAGAGTATTCATTTTGCTCCAAGTTTGATCCTTGCAGAGATGATTTGGCCATTCCATCTACACCTTATATTTCGACGTCGGAGGTTTATGCCGAGCAAGGTCCACCTCCAATGGTAATAGAAGGTTTACGAAGTTTGACGAGTCAGCTCTTTCAACATGTAAGGTTGCGTTAGAATTGATTTCACTTTGATATTGAATGTTCTATCCTCTCTTGTTCATTATAGTAATTCATTTTGTATGTGAATTTTAGAGAATTGTTCGTTGTGGTGGTGAAGTCAATGATGACATGGCAAACCTTCTTGTGGCTCAGCTTCTTCTTCTTGACGCTCTTGATCCTAACAAGGTATGTTTGCGATTATTCTTGCTCCATATATACTTATAATCATTTCTGAAAAGAAGTCATGATGCTGTTAGCAACCTTTAAATATAAGTTTAATTTATTTTATTCAACTCAATATATAATACTTTAAATAAAAAATGTAGTCTTTTTTCGGCTGCAACTTTCTCGATGGACATTTGTTTTGATTTTTTATTTATTTATTTTAAAGAAAGAAACATCCACTCTATAAATGAAGGAAAGTTGTTGGTATGACTTATGCATGTCCTTCTTTATGCCTTTCTGGATGAGAAAACTATCATGTCATGTATTAGATGTATAAATTAAGGTAATGTTTGGATTAAAAAGTTTGGAATGGGAATGAGAATGATTCTCATTCTACAGCCGTGGCAAGAATATCGTAATGAAAACACGAACAATGAGAATCTCATTCCCATTCGGATTCTTGATTCTCATTTTTTGAACAAAAATTATGATCCAAACGCTACCTAGAAGTTCTTGTAATGCGTCTCTGAGCAACTTTCAACTTTCAAATATCCATCTCATCAAATCCCATCTAATGCTTGCCCAAATCTCTGAGCAGGACATTACAATGTACATAAACTCTCCTGGAGGATCAGTTACAGCAGGTAATTTTTGTGTGTTTTTGTATCATTGTTTGTTACTTGGATTAATGTTACTAATGGCACGTGAACTTTGGCCTGATACCCAATTTGGTACAAGAAACCATGGGGAAACTAATTTAGTGTGTGAACTTTTAATTTGTACCCAATTTGGTACACACTGCCAAATGGGACTAACTGTTCATACCAAATTTTGTGTACTAAACTTTTCTTTAAAAAAAAAAAAAAAAAATTGTGTACTAAATTTGGTTGGTACAAGTCGATAATTCATGTACTAAGTTGCTTTTTTTTTTCTCTCCAAGTTTTGTGTACCAAATTGGGTATCATGTCAAAGTTTGTACACCATTGATAACATCAATCCTTTTCCTTCTGTTGATAGAATTATCCTAATATGGTTGTCCTTGGACACCACTCTTATAGGTTTGGCCATATACGATACAATGAGACACGTACGACCTAATGTTTCCACTATATGTGTTGGACTGGCAGCCAGGTAGAATTTTACATTTGTGAAGGCTTTCTATTGTGTTGTATGACTCTAGTTCAAGGTATAATATATATATATATACATATATATATAATAAAAAAGGATAGATTTCAGTCTAGACTGGAAATAAGGTCAATGTGGTGAAACTTACATAATACTGGATTCGAATTGTGATGCAAAACTACCAAGGAAATTGAAGGTAAAACAAACAACAAGAACAAAAGTGAAGAAGCCCTAGTTTCTTTACAGCTTATGAATCAAACACAAGCTAAGCAGAAATGACCAAAACTCCCTCCAAACGATCCTAGAATGCAAATTAGGGTCTAGTCCACAGTGAAGCTATGCGGTCTTCATTGTTAACCCAAATACTACTTGGCTTGACTTGAAATTGCACCAGTTTGGTTATGCTCTGTATCTTCTACTTTCACTAACTGCAGATATTATGTTGTTTTAATGGCATGATAATGACTTAGCTTGTTACTTTGGTTTGCATTTTCTGAACAGCATGGGAGCTTTTCTTCTTAGTGGCGGAACCAAGGGGAAATAGTTGCTTTGTGCACTTAATTTCAAGTACTTTATTTTTGTCTGCTCTATTCATTTCCTTAAAATATTTCGATGCCAATATTGAAGGAAAAAGATTCAGCCTGCCAAGTGCAAGGATAATGATCCATCAGCCTCTAGGTGGGGCACAAGGTCGAGAAACTGAGATTGAGGCTCAGGTATGTGCCATTGTGCTCTTCTAGACCAACAGTTTTAAATTAGGTTTAGGGGTACTGACCCTTTCCAGAAACCAACCTGCTTGTTTCATATAAAAGAATTTGAAGGATATAAATTCTA
>JAYMTE010000602.1:0-16846 GCA_036897545.1 Pelargonium fulgidum
GAGGGACCATTTCGGTCCACACCTAATAGTAGAAGGACCGTAAGTATAATTAATCCTTAATTTTAATAAAAGATATACAAAATATTGACAATTATAATCAATTCATTATAATATTTAAAATTCTTCATTTCATTCCTTAAATATTTGCATTAATATGTCACTAAATTGAAACGTGTGTGAGAGAAGATACATGAAAAAAATATTTTTCCTTATTTATTCTGATTAAGGAATTTTCCTTCCTCCTCATCCTCCTATATTAGTAGAGAAAATACCCATCATTGTTTACTTGTTGAATTAATTTGAAAGAAAATGGCAAACTTCGGAGCAAGAAACAATATTGAGCAACAACAAAAGAAGAAGAAGGTGTACCGTTGCAGCATCTGCAGCATGATTTTTTGGAGCCCGCAACAATTGGGTGGACACTACCTTGCGCATAGGCACATTCACGCCCGTGAGCTGCAAATCAAGAGGTCTAAGCTGGAGTCTCAACTTAGGGCTCTACGTTTACCGACGTCTGCAAGATGTGTTCACTTTCGCCCAACTCCCGCACAAGCATCTGAAGCTCCTATTGCGTCCGACGTTATTGACTTGGAACTCAGACTCTCTTAATCTTTTACTTTATTTGTTTTTCTACAGAATTCATTCATTATTGCCTTGAGGTCTCAAATGCTTGTTTCTTTTAAGGTCTCATATTCGAGTTTTGGTTGTTACACTCACTTATAAAAAACTTTAATATTGCAGTTTTTTTTTTGTTTTTTTTATTTTGTATTTTTTACATTTATTTCTTCTTTCTAATTGGTTGAGGAACTACATGTTTCTAGTTTGCTAGGTCAATAACATCATAGCAACAATTCTTTTTAATTATGTGGTTAAGGACTTACATTTCAAATTTTGATGTTCTAATTCAACACTCTCTTCCTATCACTATTACATTCAAATATTAAATAATATACACAATATTTGAAACTTTCTTTTTCAGACAAATTTTTTTTTTTGACAAATATTACACTCGTCTCAAAGTATGTGATTTTTATTTTCTTATTTTTTTTTAAATGTTAAGAATGAGTTAGTTAGAATTTGATATATATTTTTTTTCTCTCTTAAGAGACTATTGGTAATTAATCCATGCATAACTAGTTAATATTGTACAATTTTTTAGGGACAACTTTTTCTTTTGTAAGTAATATCTGTAGATATGAAAATAAAAGTAAAGACTACATAATATTGGAAATTGAACAAAAACTACATAAGAAATAATTTTTGAGTATGCCAAAATTCTTCTATTTCAATAACTTTATGATGTATGTGTATGCTCAGCGTGTTAAGGGGTGGAACATATGAAAATTGTCCCATTTTCTTTACATTTATCAATACATAAAAATAATATCTATACAAATATCACACTTATTTTCCATAATATATGGCATAAGAAAGGAAGGTAAATATTACTATCATTTTGGATCTTACATTAAATATATGATTGGTCAACAATAATAACAACAACATACTAAAGGACGAAATATTATTTCAGAGAATCATGAGATTTAATTTCATTTATGTTGTAATTATAAAGCCCAACATGGGCAATTTGGTAATTTGTCACAAAATAACAAATAAAAGAAGAAAAAGAAATACATAAATAACGGCCTAGCAATTATGGTATTCTTTTTAGACTAAAACTATACGGTGGTTTTGGTATATTACGTATGTTTGTGCCTAAAAATTACAGATGACTCAGAACCAATCTGAAGATGCACTACCAGATTTGACCCTCATCTGCAACACAGTGAAAAATGTTTCCTATAACGAAATAAATGTTGCCAATACTTTTCGCAACATTTTATCGACCGTTGCATTCGGCTATGTAGCTAATACTATTTGGCAACATTTTATGTTGCTTTAGCATCATTTTAATTTTTGTTGTGGTAAACTCATTTTGTAACGTTGTTTTTGTATATTGCTAACATATCTAGAACGTTATTAAAAAAAATTAATTGCAACATGTATAATTACTTTTCACGTCACACAAACAATGTTGGTAAAATATAGTGAAACTCATTTTGAATATTCTCTACACGTTTATGTTGTTGCGTTATATTTTCGGCAACCTGCAAAATGAATACGCAATACAATTGTAATGATGCAAGTTATTATTGTTAACATTGAATTGATTTTCACCAACAATTATTTGTTGTTTCAATAGATTTTTGTCTACATGTTTTGTAAGTAAGGTAATATAAAATTGTTGTTACGAAATAACATTAGCATCAATTATGAACAAATCTGCAACATAAAAAAAGTAATTTTTTGTTGAGAAAATACTTTTGTATCAGTTAATAACAATTTAGCAACAAAAGTTATATGTTGAAAAAAGTAATTGGCATCACATGTTTAATATTTAGCAAGGTTTTGTAAGTGATGAGAATACATAATTAGCATCACAAATTTGATTATTATATATGTATTATAAGCGATGCTTAAAAACAATTTGCATCACAGATTATATCACTACAAGAAAAATCCGAATTTGCGAGGCACTTTTGCTAGGCATTTGCTAGGCATAATTGAGTTTGCGAGGCAACTATAGTGCCTAGCAAATTGCTAGCAAATGTGGAAAACAATCATATGCTGTTGCCTAGCAAAGTGCCTAGCAAATCTGGTATTATTTGCAAATCTGGTATTATTTTTTATTATTATTTTCTATTTAATAATAATTTATACCTATTATTACAAATCAATTTTTCATAGTAAGCTGTAATAAAGTAATCAAAATCAGCGAAGAACATTCACAGCATAAAAAACATAACGTTAAAATATCAAGTGTACACAATAAATCACAAAAAACGTAGGTAAAACAAATATGAAGTCCAAATGCTAATGATCATATTGCGTCTTTTAAGTTTTTCTCTCTTCATATGCAAATCACAAATTACTATCAGCAACATTGGAGATCACTCAACATAGAATTTACAGACAAAATTTACACAAAAATCCCAAATAATGATAATATTCACAAAGATGGAAGTAGCCAAAGATTGAAGAGTGATGAAGCAAAAACAAGAACCATGACAAGAAGGCCATGATTGCAGATACTTGATATCTGCTGCAAAACTTTGATGGACAATAGTGCCCATCATCAGTGTGGACAAGGAGATCTACAACACTAGCCGTTGAGCAAGCTGCAGCAAGTGTGAGCACCGATAGTATCTGTCACACATGTAAGTTGAGCATGTTTCAAATTTCGTGTAGTAACGAAGATTTTTGGGTTATGATCAAGATATGGAAGTGAGGATTGCTTACCCAGTCTCCTATAATGATGATTAGCAGTATTCCGGGCTGACGGAGAGGGCATTTGGCAATTACTGAGTATCCATCCACCAATGCCAATGTGAAACTCCATGGAATCACCAAATCCATGATTGTTACCAAGTAGCTGTAGTTGTTTCAAGGGATTAGGATGACCAACATAAGGATTCATATCAGAAAACACATAAACCCCCCTTGTAGCATTGGAATCCCTCTTGGCTGCTGCTTGCTCATTTAGATACCTGCATGGCAGTACCACAAATGGATTTGGGTGAATGCAATAATTGAGATGAGAGAAAATAAGCAAAATCAACAAAAAGTTCGAGTTCATCTTAGTACAATATATGGCTTACACAACTACAGAATCCACTCCAATCACATCCATATGTATTTCACATTTTCAATAAAATGCGTTTACAAAGTGAGGAAACTAGCACTAGACTGACTAACTAAGAGTTGTAGCATTGCTTCTCAAGCAATTCCCACCAGCTTAGTAAATGGTATCTATAGATATAATAATCACAAAACTAGGATATCCATGACCATGAACAAAATAAACCATCTCCTCATATTATTCCATGTGGAGAGGAAAACAAAACACTTTGTACAATAGATAATGCTTACCATGTTAAAACAAGACTGTCAAAACCACATAGAACTATACAAGATCAACTTTAGAGGCAACCACTATGAGCATGCAAATCTAATCTTTAAATTTCCAAAATATATACAAAATTCATTATTGTTTTTATCTCAACAGAAAGGTGTTTCAGTAATAGATAATAGCTAGAAAAAAAAAATCCATCAAATACAATTTCTTTATTAGAAGACAAATGCCAAAGTGATTAGTCCTTTTACTTATGAAAAGACGGTGCACGCCATAAAAAAAAATTGACTAACTATAATATTATGAATTATGTTTTCCATATGTTAGGATTAACAATTTGACTCCATTTAACAAATTAATTTTCACATAGAGAGACAATGGGACTTACTCATCGTATGCATTTGCCCAGCTATCAGAATTGTCCCCCAAAACCCCATCACCAACCTGCTTCTCAAATTCGTCTGCCCAGTCATTAACATTCAACTTAGAGAATTCATTAACCCACTGATCTTCAATTGGACCATGTTCTGTAGTAAACTCATTTGCCCATTGATCAGGCCCTTGCAAAAGCTGAAATCACAAGAATTAGGCAGCAAAAGTTTCCCTAAATGGAGGTAACCTAATCAATTAATATAAAGAAATGCTAGGACTTGTGCCAAGAACCTCAGAGTATTAGTTCACAGTGCATCAATAATAAAAAGCCACATTCCAGACTACCTGAGGGCTGGAAATGATAACAAATATTCCACATTGTTCCACAAAAGCCAACATGGTTGTTAAATCATGCATTGGATTGTGAACCAGAAGGTTCATTTTGTGAATTGTGTATCATATCGAGCAATTTAGGCACGGGATTTGAAACAAAATTAAATGACAAATAAATCAACAATGAACAGAAAGTAAAGTATTTTAAGCTAAAACAATAAATCAAAGTACTCACAAAAATGACAAAATAATAACAGATTAACAATATATGTGTGTGTTTATTCATGAAAAATTCACAAGCTAAAACTAAGATCAAACAAGCCATCAACAATAAGGGAATAAACTAGGAAAAACAATATATTAGAAGGTAGAATAAACAATAGATTCTATACAAAGAATAACACATTGCATGGCACAATAAAATACTGCATCGACCTAAGAGAGAGAGAGAGAGAGAGATGCCCCTTAGAGCTAAGACATCGTAAATAACAGGTAAAATATCTTATGACATATGAAGCCTTTAAACTACTCAAGATTAATTAAAATATGTTCAATAGAAATGGGTTGACCAATCTATAGGTCAGGTATGACACGATCCAACACAATTCAGGCAAAATTGGCCCTAACCTGCTTTCATTCTTTTTTCTTGTTACATATGGGCCAAAAATTATAAGGAGATAAAAATTCCAGCCTTGATTAATTGGAAAAAGAAAACTATAAAATGTAACAATATCATATTTTCGCAATTCTGGTCAAGATAGATCCAACCCAGAATTGTTGAGACCAAAGTTCTGCTTCCCAACTTAGTAAAGAGGGCGAATTGTTTGAATCAATACCAATCTGTACAATTCTTACCTATAACCCATTCAGAGGTGATTTAAATCGTTTAAGGGGTGAATCGAAGTGCAAACTGGACTATTTTAACATCACCAGTAATACCTCTAATGCAGTTCCACATAATGTTATTTGGTCAAGTCAAATGTAAATATTATTTGAATATGGATATAATTTACTCCCTCTATCCCAAAATGGGTGTCTTCTTTCTATTTTAGAAAATGAATTATAAATTAATTACCAATAATATCCTTAAACAGAATCCAGCTAGGATGAGTAACATGAGGAAAAATCAAGCACTAGCAAAATCATCATTAATTTTAGCAAAAAACAAAAACATTCATTTTAGGAACGAGGGAATAAGTTAGACAACCAAATATATAGACGTAGATATGAGTGGGAATGAATGTTATTTTAATAACTTAAAAACAAGATAAGAACACAAAAAATTAACAACTCGCTTTTAACTTACCCCGCCCCGTGAAAATTCATCAGCCCAAGTAGCTCCCCCATTGTACTGTTGTTGATATTCTGTTGCCCAATCACCAGATGCAGCTGGCTTTACTTGATTGTCATCAATGATAAGTTCACCACGACTCATTTTTGACACAAATTGAAGAAACTTTGAATTCTGCTATCCCATATTTTAAGCAATCAGCAAGTATAGAAAAAACATTAGTAGTGTCAAAAGAGCCACCATTTCCAGGACCATTGTGGATTTGGTTCTTGCACAAAAAGTGAAGACACAATGAAACTTTTTTGAGGCATACAAACCTGAAATTTGGGGTCATCATTTTGAGCTAATGTGTGAGCAAGCATACGAGTTTGCTCCATAGCAGCTAAGCTTGGGATATTTACACCTCTCATTTGACCAACTAACTGAGACTGCTCCTGCAAAGAAAAGTATACATATGAGTGTAATGTGGTTCCTTACATTAGAATGTATATCTTTAGGATAAGAACGGGTTTTTTGGTCTTTTCATTTCCTTTCCAGCTCTATATATATATATATAACATTGACACATATATTCCATTCTCTAATTCTACATGGTATCAGGTCAGGTTTCGATCTTGGCCTTGGCAAAGTGGTCCGTTTATGTTGCCTCCCCCTGTGTTCTCCGGCCCGCTTGCAGATGGACATACCTGCAACGGCCACGTATAGAAGGAAAATACCTACATGTGAGGGGGTGCCGATTTAAAAGGTCCCCGATTGTGCATGTGTTGAACTCACTGATGAAAGAAAAGTATGAGACTCGCACGTGAGGGGAGTGTTGAAGTGGGTAATTGTCCCACATTAAAAAAATATAAAGATAATGAGCTAAATATAATGGTGGAAGTCAAACCCTACTAACAAGGTTGACCGTTTAGTAGTCGAAGTCCAATCCATTATGTTTAGCCCATTACTGAAATTAACAAATAGTATTTATCAAACAAGAATAGGACTCCATCTTTTTAGCCTATAAATACACTATAACTTTCAATTTATGAATATCAAGCAAGATTCATCAAGAAAATCACAAACTCAATATATCCTTGTTACAAGGCACAAAATGGAGATTGATGAAGTACCTATTTTGAGCCCTTATTCTCCACTGGACTAAATAGACTAATATAGGAGGTCGATGCAACAAAAATGGAAAATTATGAATTGGTGATCCTCAGCCCCTATTCCCTATTGGGATTAAATTAATCTTGGTTAGGTGAAAACATGGATTTGTGATGGGATTTGAAGTTGATCATTAAGCAAATTTTCTGTTGGTTATATGTTGAGTTTTATGGTTATATGGAACATGTTGCAGAGTTAGGTGTATTAGTTTGTCATACTATACAATATCAGTTTACAGGAAGGTATGAGTTTCTATGTTGAACTCGGAGCAAAGTCAATTTCTTTTGTTTGTTGGAAAAGAAGAATGGTGATGCTGAAGCAATGCCATATGATAGGATGTAGCCACAAAGATGTGCTGCACGATTGAGATGGTAATTTCATGTGTTGTTTAGTTCGGTAGAGGCAGGGGTTCGGGTACAAGAATGATATCTATATGTGTGTGCCGGGAGTCCAAAACACAAGGTTAAGTAGGAAACACCCAATTTTGTCATTATCATGCAATGTAAATTTTGTTATTTAAGAAGGATAGACTTTTCCAACATATGCTTGATTAATTATGCATTCTTCGTGTAACTAATGTCCATTTATAATTTGAACAGCCCAGACAGCGAAAGGATGCATCAGTTCAAATTTCAAAGTGATCAGTTTAGAGAATGTGAGTAATGCAGCCGGGTTTTATGAATTTATCTGCCAGTATGGTAATTCCAAATATGGTAATAATTATAATAGTGTCATTATTGCCCCCAAAACAAACCATGCATTTTCATATTCTAGCTATGTGTTGTCTTACCTGCTCAAATTCAGAGGCCCAACCATTAGCACCATGTTGTTGCTCGAAAGATTGAGCCCAAGCATTAGGATCACCAAGTTGTGCTCTGTGTTGACCAAATTCAGTAATCCATCCATCCGTTGCATGAGCACTAGGTTGGAGCATACCTTGGGACTCATTCCAATAACCTTCCAACTCTCTAAATCTCCCAGGCATTGACCCTCTACCCCGAGCATCACTGTCAATATCTAATGAATGTAATAGCGAATTTACCTGATATATTAACACAATCCAGATGAGTTCACAAGTGTCCAGATATGGAAACAAAATTGAAAACCAATGTATCGCAACAAGATAATAAAAGGTAACCCATTAGGATGGAGTAGAAGAATCAAAATTGATAAACTCATCCCAAGTAAGATGAGTTCCTAAGAATTGATAAAATTGTTCTAAACATGAACATCTAACCTGCGCATTTATAAAATCCTCACTCTTATCAGCAAAAAAGTGCCGGGCCATAATGCTGCTGCGGTCGCGTATGCATTGTTTGTCTGTTTCAGACAATCCCAAGGGTGGAAGTGGAGTAGGGCGAAAAGGAATTCCACCGCGGCTGCTGTCAACAAATGAGTGCAAAAAGTTTGACAATACTCGTTGTGGTGGCCCTGCAGTACAGTGACAAACAATATTAATACAACCTAACAAAAAATTCTCTCCCTCTCTTTCAATGAGAACCTCAATCATTTACACTGGATATTGACATTGCCCGGGATGCAATCACAATAAATGCTATTTGCAAAATTGTATGGGTTGAATGCTGCTACAAGCAGCATCAAATGTACTACCAAGGGCATAACATGATCCAGCAAGTTCAGCATGGGATTTGGATTCTGTTGAAAGTGGAGTCAGTCATTGTTGGAGGAAAACAACTTACATACAGGTTAGTCAGCCATACATCTGAAGAATACACATTCCTATTGCATTAGGCTCCAGCCTCAGAATGTCCCTAAGCTAATTATGTACTCTGGGTAACCTATGTTAGTATTCTCGTAAGGCATCTCCTTGGGACTTCGACTGAGGAGCTCCAAGTACACAAGCATAAATCTTACACATTATAACTAATATCTCCATCTCAAACTCTCATTACATGCGTCAAATAATAGAACTAGGGCTTGCAGGTTTCATTGACAACCTAGGACACTCATTTTGCTTCATCTCAAGCTCATATCACAAAGTGCAAAGAGGATATAAAACAACTATCCATCCAGTCCATAGAGAAACAAAACATATGTTTCCGAAAGAAAAATATAAAATTTCCATTAACCGTGGAATAGAAATTAATGTCTAGTTTGGCCAACACCCTAAGACTAATTGCTCTTCATTTATGTTTCACAAGCTATGAAAAGTCATCCCAAATTTTATAATGAGAAGCCTCTTCTCTTTTTCTTCTTTAGGGTAGTATTTCCATATGCATCTTCCACTAAAGTAATACACCTTCATGTAACCCTTGTCTACATCCTTTTATCTTTTAGTCGATACTCATTCACTTGTCTACCTTCGTACACATACGGAAGGACCGTGGTATTTTTCCTCTGACGCTAATGAATTTTCTTGACATTAACAATATTTGTTAAGCCACGAGTCAACCGCACGCAATCATTCAAAGTTTTTGCTTTATATTATACCAACCCCGTACCACATTTTCCACATTCTCTTGAACTTCCTTAAACATCACATTTAACACTATTTATTATATTACAGTTCCAAAAATTATTTTGGTTGTCTGTGAACGTTCATGTGTAGCTACCAACAAATTAATTCCACCTACTTTATGAAACAAAGCACCTAGTTCCAAATGTTATATTCCAGTTTCTTAAATAAAGAAATTTTGGTAATACCATCTAGAGTTGGTTGGAGTTGCATGCCACCTACTCCATCATGTCCAATGAAGGGGCCTTGGACTCCTGGAACTTGAGGGTGTTGTATCTCGTTCCACGCATCAGCAAATCCACTCTGATGTGCAGAATTGAACCCATTTAGGAATTCAGAGCCCTGTCATAAGAAGAATATTATGTGAACCACTACTGGATTCCCGAGAAGAACAAAATTGTATAAGGATTATCACAGAAAGGGTCTAGAACCTGGGCACCAGGTTGGGAATAAGGCTGATCAAATGCTCTTAAATGGTCCGAAGTTTCAGAGTAAAACGGGCCCTCCAAACTTGTTGGTATAGATGTGGGTATCTCCTTTAGCCTCTCCTGCTCAAAAGTAGTTAAAAAACTTATTAATTAGTGCTAACTTTTTCAGATAGCAAATTACTGACATCACTGATACTAAAAATAGCCCCAACAGTCAAATCTTCTGATTAGAACAAATTGTGTTGTTTTCCTCATAGACGGATGCTGGTTAATATATTTTTTTCTGTCGATATACACCTAATTCATTTTGAAAACAGCTTCGTAATTGGAAATATAATCCAAAATCCAAAAAAAAAAAGTCTATCAGAAAAAGAGTCACAAACTCAATTGAGTCCGCTGTGCTGAATTTCTGTAATCAAATTATCAACACAGTCGACTAACAAGTATGAATCGCAGCCTACAAGCTTCAAAACTCCTAAACGGTCAAAATATGAGGTCACAATTCGATATGAACTGAGGAGCAATTAAGAAAGAGAAACAAAAACCCTCAGATTAGTAAAAGGGATTTCAATAACAGTTCAAATCGATATTGCGATCAGCAAAAGCATAATAATGGAAGATTCAGCAGCGGATCAAGTGTGTGTGTGTGAGAGAGAGAGAGAGAGAGAGAGAGAACCTGGGTCTTGGAAGACGAACCAACAAGGGCGTTGGCAAGAGCACCGAGAGGATTGGAAGAGGAGGAGGAGCCAGGAACGGCGCAGGCGGCACCACCGGTGACAAGGTCGCGCATCGCCATGCCGGTGGTGAGGTTGTGTCCGGTTTGGCTTGGTTTGTGTTTGTTAGGCTCGGTGGTGATTGGGAATTGCGAATAAATGAAATGATTGACGATAATGTGTGTTCTGTTTCGCGGATAGAACCGGTTGTTTTGTACGTTTTTGCTTCCAGACCGTAACTTTAAAATAATAACAAAAAAATTCTAGGGATTTTAAATGGATGTAGAAATTTTGGTTTTTCGATGCAATAAATTATAGGTTAGCAGTAGGGAATGACACAATAATCAAGACACGTTTACTTACATGTATTCATTGTTTTCCAATACTTAAATATGAGAATATTGTAATAGGGGTTTACGATTAATATCTATTACTCGGTCAATTGAGTGCGTTAGAATAATTTTGTTATTTTATCCATGTGTCAAATAAGTTCTTATATAATGTTCTTAATCCAAATAACCTCGTGAACTTTACGAATCTCGATTGTTAATATGTGACGTGTGCACATCGTTAACAGAAACCTCTTATGTGTTTCAAGACACCAACTTGGACCTGAGAGCAAGTCTCGGCCGGAATTCACAAAACTAAAAAGCGTTTTTCATGAAAAGAAATGTAGTTGAGAGTAATAAGTGATTAGAAAGAGGATCCGTTTTTCTTTTAAAAATGAGTATTTGTATGAGGATGTAATGGTAATTTCATTATCAATACAAACAATGTCTTTAACGGTTTGGTATTTTGTACGTTCATAGAGTTAGTTATGTGTTTTTTCACGAAACTATATGGAAAGTGTTTATAATTTATGGTAGTTACATTAAGTTACACCAATATGGTGATTATAATATAATAGAAGTCTATTTTGCTCAAGCCCAAATTGACATAGGCCTATTTATTTTTGGACTGATTCGCTCACCCGGACCAAGCTCAGGCTGCTTGGTTTCGGTCTAATCTACGTCTAAATCAATTTTCTTAAATTATAATTTTTTTGAGCAACCAATTGAAATTCATTATATTAAATTGTCGCTCGAAGCTTGAGTTACAATTGGAGGACAAAGCTGAGCATCCCAAGAACAAAGAACTAGACGCCTTCGCTAGAACATGAGCACGTTGATCGATTAACAAACGAGAATGACACATTTCCAATACATAAAGCAAGACCGGTACAATCACTGACAATCATATCATAAATGTCTAACATCTCAAATCCTAATGCAAGATCTGACATGACCATTTTTCGAATCACCCTCCATCACCACTGACTGCCATTTGCGATCTTTTAACTAAGACAAAGTTTTCTAGCAACTATAGCCTCCACCATATACACTGGAAAAAACCTCCCCTAACCACCGTCTACAACCTCCTCCCAACCATGTACCATCATCATCGCGCGCCACCCACCTGACACCATAACCAGACCGACCAAAAGTAGCACCATCTACATTTATCTTTACAACATTAGCTACTTGGCGCCTCCATTTTCCATTGTTCACTATCCTTCTTATTTGAACAGAATGCGCCAACATCCTCCTCCAATACACACGCTTCCCTCCAACCTAGCATGGTTTCCTCCGCCACTCTCCAAATCGAGTCCACTTCATCCATTCGGCCTCCCCCACACGTTAATATTTCTCCTCCTTCAAACACGTTAACTCAAATAAAATGTTTTACTCAAGACATCACCATGAAAACGATCCAACACCCATACCAACCAATCCCAAACCAACAATCCACTTTTAGCCAACCCGTCAAGCCCAACCCTACGCCAAATATCATGAGACTAATCACATTCTACAACTGCATGCTCGACTATCTCAACATCCTTACCACAAACTAGACAACAACAATTCACATCCACACCTCTCTTGAGATTAGCCGAGAAGTAACAAGTAAGCAATTAAGTAAAATTCTCCACCAGAAAATTTTTATTTTTCATTGAACTTCCGCATTCCACAACTTCTTTCATACATCCCAACTACAACATACACCACCTCCGATTTCAATATTTTATATGCACTTTTGAAGGTAAATTGTCCATTGTTCTCCCATCTCCAAAACCTCAGGCCGTCTCGCATAGCTTAACGAGAAGTGATATCTTTGCAAACTTGTTATGGGAAATAAAATCCAATTTTATACACATCTCACTCCTTACCATTAGTATTAACAACTTAGCCACACTTGCATTTTCATCCAAAACTCGATTTGAATAATAAATTCACTTAGTCTCACCGGCCGACCAATCTTCATAAATTCGGATCGACATCCTATCTCCCGCCCTATATTGATAGCCAGTCATCAAAAGGAATTTTGTGTTAAAAAATGATCGTCATGTATAACTCAAATTCGGACCCAAATTTGCCTCCAAAAAAGATAAATGAGAAAAAATATTTTGCCTTTAAGAGCTTTAGCAAATAGGGCATTCGGGGTTGTTAGCAAATGCCATATTTGTTTTCCCAATAATGCAATTTTGAATTCCCTCAAGTTTCGAAAAACACAAACCACCTGAAGTCTTTCTCAAACGCATTCACCCGATGACCTTTCTCTTTTAGAATCCCACCAAAGCGTGTTCCATAATTTTCCAAGGTCATCAATCACACCATTTGAAAGAAAATAAATGCTTATCAAATACGATGGACATGCATAGGCTACGACTTTCAACAATACCTCCTTACCTACACTAGACAACAACATTCTATTCCACCTACCAATATGAGCTCGAGCCTTATCAACCACATATTGAAACACGTTTATTTTACTCGTCTAATTTCGATTGGCACTCCTGTATAATTCCCAAAGCCATTTACCTCCTCGACACCCATAATACCACACACTTTGTAGTTTTGAATCGAACCAAGTGTGTTCAGACTAAAGAACAATGAAGATTTAGTGACATTAATCTTTTGACATGAAGCCTTCTCATACTTTAGCAAAATTGACTTGAGATGTTCCACAACCGAAATAGAGGTTTTACATAATACCATTGAATCATCCGCTAAAAACAAATAGGAAACCTGTGGACTTTTCCAAGCAACTTGGCACCCCATGATCTCATTACGTCTCTCTTTTTTCTTTATCAAACACGAAAGACCCCCAAGCACAAATAAGTCAAAGAAATGGAGATAACGGATCATCTTGATGAATACCTCTTTTCAGCTTAAAAGCGGAAGCAACTTGCCATTTATATTAATCCGAAAGCGAGTTGATAAGACACACAAAATAATTAAATCCACGAACTATCCAAAAAACCCGAGACCTCTCAACATTGATTCCAAATAAATTTAATCAAATCGATTATAGCCATTGGCCATGTCAATTTTCAAAGCAAGTCAACCATCATTTCCTTGTGAGTGTCTAATAATCCAATGAATTAGTTTCTTCGCCACACAAATATTATCTATAATGAACTGCCCTTGAATGAAAGCACTTTGCTCCTCCAAATCACTTCTCCAATCACCTCCTTAAATCGGTTAGCAAGGACCTTAGAAATTGATTTGTAAATGACATTACATAATGCAATGGGTCATAAATCTCATACACTCCCTACCTTGTCTTTCTTTGGGATTAAAACAATGCTAGTATCATTTAAACTTTTTCGGAACGAACGCGAATTAAGACAAACATACGTTACCTCTTTACCCACCACACTCCAATGATGCTGATAGAACCCTAGAGACTTGGGCTGAACCTTTTTACCCATGACCCGCCCAACCCGACCCGTCTCTGTCACCGTTTGAACCACCCCGCTCCTAACTGTTTCATCCTACGATGACATTTTCCCCAACCCGTCGCAGTCACGGACAGCCGTTGGATTTAGGGTTAATCACCCGCAGTTCAACCCGTTCCGCCCTGCCATACCTAATATATATAAATTTTATAAACCCTAATTCCATTTTATCCTCATCCATTACACAGCATTGTCGGCGCCTCCAATCCATACACACTCAGACTCTTTGTTTTCTCTCTACTTCTCATTTTTCAGACCTAACACTGAATCATCATTCAATTCTTCATCTCTTAATCTCCTTTGGTTTACTATATATAGAGTCTTCTCCATTGATGGATCATTATCAAAGTTCGCTTTGTTCTTCTTCATGTCTAGGTTCTCTATCACTCTTACTTTCTTCCATGGCGAACTCTTAGGAAGAAAATTCAATTTAACACAAGATTTAACTCAGTTGGAGTTTGAAGATGACCAAACTCAAGTCCACCAACATTAAGTTAAAATAGGGGTAATTTTTTCACAATTTTTTGTTGCATGTTTTAGTTACGATTTAATTATAAGGGTATGCACGGTCGGTTAACCGATCGAACAATGACCCAAAGAGAACCAAACCGACATATTTGATTTAGCAAATTTGTGAACCGTGGCCGACCGAGACTATGCCTCAATCCCATGGTCGGTTAATCACTAAATTCGGTTTCAGTTTTGGTTTTAAACCGATCAAAACAAAAGTTGATTATTCTACAAACTTTTGGCCAACTTATATAAATAAGGCCTAAATTGTCATTGTAATTCTACAGGTCCAGAAAGCTTAAAACCTATGAATTCAACTCAATTGGTTTAAAAGGTACATATCTATTTATAGTTAATTTTACCCACATACTTTATCATTTAACTGATGTGGAATTGATATATGTGGATTGATAATATATTATAGTGGAAATTATCGTTTACTATCTTGTAAGAGACACCTTTCACAGTTTACTACCTTTATGAATTTTTTGTAACTTTTGAGTACCTTAAAGTTTGAAAATTTAATTCTGTCCAACTTCCGTCTATTAAATTGTGAAATTACCTAACAACCCTTTGTCCATCTAACTATTTACTACCTGTACTTTCAAATTTGTGTCCAATGTTAGGGTTTGTATTAATTTGAACATATTTTGAATTTATGTTGGGTTTGTTAGTCAAATTTTAGGGTTTGTGTTAGATTTGGTTAGTTAAACAAATTTTAGTTTTGGATTGAATTTGTGTTGGGTTTTGGGTTGAGTTTTTTTTGTAGGATTTATGTTGGTTTTGTATTAAGTTTGTGTTAGATTTGTGTGGAGTTTGTATTAGATTTGTGTTGAATTTTCCCATGAATTTGTTCTTGACCAATGAAGAAGAAGAAGAAGGGTAAAATTGTCATTTCAATTTTTTTTTTGAAGTCGTATGTTGTGCACATGATGAGAGAGAGTATTTTTCCGTCAAGTTAACGGTAGAAAGTTGGATGGAATGAACTTTTTGAACTTCAGGGTAATCAAAAGTTACAAAAAATTCGTAAGAGTAGTAAATTGTGAAAGATGTCTCCTACAGGGTTGTAGACGGTAATTTCCCCTGTATTATAACTTTGATTTAAATCTTTTTACTTGATGACACAGGCCCCACAACTCATTTACTGACCATTCAAATTGAAAATTTCATTATGATATTTTAACTATTATGTGGGTCTCACAATACACCATCAAATTTTTATCTCCTTGTACAATTGTACCTTCTTCTCCACAACGTATTTTTCCATTTTCTGCACAATCAACCTCCATAACCAAAGCTTCGCAACTGATAATCTGTTCTTAGGTTCTAATTAGTGTTGATTTAAGGTTAAATAAATAGAAAATAATGAGGAAATAAGTTATAGTTGGTCGGTTCAGTTTCTCCTCGGTTTAGAGGCACCTAAACCGCAAACCACACTGTGACAGTCAGTTTTGTCAATTATGAAACTGCACCGGCCGATTTCATTACAATTTCGGTACAGTCTCGATTCGGTCGATTTGTCAGCTCGATTCAATTTTACGGTTTACATTGCATACCCCATCTGATTAGGCTAAATCTGTTGTTGCATGTTTGATTTATGATCTAATTAGCCTTCATGTTTGATCAATTTTTGAAAAAATATTTGATTTGAGTCTATGATGTTTAGCTTTAGGGTTCATTAGGCTCAATCATATGTTGCATGTTTGATTTACAATTTGATAAGGCTCTAATTGTTCTTGATGTTATATTGTAATTGCTTATTTTACTAATTTGAATCAAAGTATGATTCGTGTCTATGATGTTTAGGGTTCATCATTTACACTCAATCTTTTTAGAGATAAAAGCAAAATTAGTATCCAAACTTTAGCCGAAATACAAATGTG
>JAYMTE010000603.1:0-16842 GCA_036897545.1 Pelargonium fulgidum
GACACGTGGCAAACTTTTGCGACGGGCTTGCGACAAATGTAGCCGTCGCAAATAGTGCCGCGTGGATCTACCTCGATCCACCTCAGCAACACGTCACCTCCAGTTTGCGACGTCTCTGCGACGCCACGTGTCCGTTGCAGACATAGGACACGTCACATGGTTTTGCGACGGCGCTGCGACGCCACGTGTCCGTCGCAAACCTGTCGCATCTACTTTGCGACGAGGCGTTTTACGACGGCGCTGCGGCGCCACGTGTCTGTCACAAAACCGTCGCAACGCCGTTGCAAAAACGCAAATCGCGTCGTAAATCCGTGTGGTTTCTTGTAGTGATATATGATATGTTTTATTTATTATTATATGTTAATTAATAGTTACTATTTATCAAAAAGTTCTTCATTAAATTTTTTATTTTTATTGATGAGGTGACACAATATGATGCACTGATGGTGTAAAAGTGATTTACACCGACGGTGCGTCAAATTCTTACTCATATGTCATGTATTTTTTATAAACCAAATCCTTTAAGTTTAAATTTATTAAAAAAAAACAATGATGTCACAAGTACTTATGCTGAATTATCATTAGGATTTTACACAAATTAAATTAAAACATAGATAATAGTTAAATAACCTTTTTTTTCTATTAGGCTACGATTGATCATCTGGATTGGTTAACAATAGATCGATCGGATAGTAATGATGAATTACAGCATATAAGAAATCTAATGTATAAGCAGTTATACATTGCAACATTTGATGTATGAACAGATAATACATCGGATTTGATATGATTTTATTAATTTTTGACCAAATTACCCTTATTTAGTATCTTAACAAATTGTTTGTACTCAAAATTATTTTTCGATGCATGTACATATTAAACTCATTCGTACCGAAACAAATAGAAGATTCAAATAAATAAAAACATTTGGTTAGAAGAATATTTGAATCGAAAAATTTTCAATTTAAAACAATAACGCATCAAAATAATTATATATTAATAAATATAAACTCAACTCGTACCTATTGTTCTTACTCTAACACATTGTTCCTTACATGTACAAGCAAGTTTTATTGGTCCACAAACAAATTAAAGGTCAAATTAAAAAATATTTGGATCAACAAATATATCGAAAAAAATCATTTTTAAAGCATTTAAAAAATACTTGTAAACTAATATGAATATAAAATTATTCAATACAGTTCGAATTCATTATTTAAATAAAAAAAATCTATTTTTTGAGTTTTAGTCCACTTTATTTCAAGCTCAAACACGAACGAAATAAATTTTTATAAGCTTACGATACTACTTAAATTAATCATTGATGGCCCAAGAGAATAAATAAATAAATTTGAATTAGTTAGGAGTATTTTGGGAATGGAAAATATTTTTATATCAAATCCATCATAATTCAAAGGAGACCCTTGAATTATTTTATCCATCATATGATGGATAAAAACCACATAATGGATTTCGCAATCTAATTCATCGTTGTCGTCAAACATTGGATGAGATAATATGATGAATTTTAAAATGCAACTCACTCTTATATCTCTACGATCAAACGCAACCTTAAATATTTAACTAGATAGTTATATCTATCTCATAAATCATAAATTTATATTATACAATTAATGATGAGTTTTGGGTTCCAAACAAAATGAAAAAGAGAAGACTGAAGAGGATTAGTTAGTTGAGGTGTAGCTGTCAAAGGACGGAGATGAACCACAAGATTCCCGTGGTTTGGACCATTTTGGCGGTTCTCAACCTTACATTTCTCCTTCTCCTTCCCTACTATTTCTTACAACTAATATCTGAATTTATTATCATTTGATGATATATAAGTATTTTAGAAAATGTGTTTATATATATAGTACCCCCTAATTATATAGTACCAACCGCCAAGCGCGTGGGTCAACTGATAAGAGGTTATTTCATTTAACCTGAGTTCGAGTTTCAGGGAATATAACTGTGTTAAAACTTGATAGAAAGAGTTTTGCCGCCTTTGTGGTCCTACCCGCGGGTCAAATGAAGATTAGTTTGAACTTGGTAAAACAGTTTAAAGATATCAACCACGAGTTTACGGATTTGCTCAAAACCTCATGATTTAAACTAAAAAAATTATAATGACGTTTTGACTATCGGACCTTTTAGTTGGGATATACTCGTAAAAATATACTTTTCAACCATCTCTACCAAAATACTATGGCATACTTTATGTGCACTAAACTAGTAAATTATACATATTACAGCTTAATTTCTCAAATATAAATGCTAGTTAATTCCCTAATACATGGATTGAGGGACAGGAAAACCTAATTTAGATAAAGTTTGATATTATAGTAGTGAAGTGATTAGGAAAAATAATAAGTAATACGTATATTTTCATTATTTTGGAGATAAAAATTGAAAGGTGGTAGGTATGGTACATAATATTTATGGAGTCATGCTCATGCATGGATGGAGGCATATATGTGCAACCCAACACCGACCAATTATTAATTTTGTGTATTTGTATCTATATGTAGCCTTGACCTTGTCAGTCTGTCGGTCCTCCAACCCAATTAAATCAAATGTAATGTAATTGTAAGGACATTACATTAATTCCAATATTACACTATATAATTTGTTAATATTGTACGAACGGGACACGTTTAACACGGTAACTATATGAACTGTGTTGACTCGATACGACACAATGAACATAAACATAACTGATTTAAAATTGATATAGTTTGACTTTTGATACGACATTATTCAACATATTTTGACACAACATAAACTAACATTCAACGCAAAATTGTGATTAATTTATAAGTATACTCTTAAGTGTGGTAGTAATGTGTTTCGCTACACGATTAATTAACTGTGCGTATCTGTTCTGAAACTTCATCATTAACACGACCACGAATAAAGCTAATGTCTCATCGTGTTCAGCATGAACGCCAGCTACTCCAAACTCATGTATCCAAAGTTTGGTAAACAAGTATGATATCATTGATGAATCAATAATATATTAAACATTGAATTGAATGTAGTAAAGGCAAGTTTTCAACGTTTGACGGTGTGACCATGACCATGACCAAGACCAAGACCAAGACCAATTGATTTAATGTTTAAAATGAATTAAATACCACCTCTGCTTCTTGTTGGAGTTTCAATTATTCAACTTATCATTCTCATTTGGTTTTGGAGTTTGAACCAACACATTCGTATTCAATTATTTACCTTATCATTGGATCTTAATACGTAACCAACTGCCGCACACCACCGCATGTGTCCCCTCGTCATTACAAACTTTGTTAATTACATGTAGCGGCAATGCGTTTGTGCAGTTCCAAAAGTTGCTCGTGTATTACATGACTCAACACGAACACTTTTAAACTATACTAAACAACTCAACTTGATACTCTTATGAACACAACACACGGACACGTTACTTTTAATACAATAACTAAATGAACTGAGTTATTAGGATACGACACAATTTGCATAATAGATCTAACATGTCTGACACGTTATTAAGATTGATTTATAATTATACTCATAAATGGGCGTGTTATGCGTGTTGCAACACGAAAACGACACGATTACTAGACGTGTTTGGATTCTCCAACGCGAACACGACATAATTACAAAACATATGAACCCAAACACACAAATTTTGTGTCGTGTTGTGATATGCCACAAATTGCCAGCTCTATCCTCACACCGCTCACATGCATGAATGAAACAAAAACTTAAAACCACGAGATGGTCATCACATCAATCAAATTCGACGACATTGGTATAGATCTTTGACCAAATCAAAATAAAATGACATAATTTGAGACCAAATCGGAACAAGATGAATAGATTGAGAACCAATTCAAAACAAAATACATAGTTGATGACCAAAATGAAACATTTTCCTCTGTTGCTATAGAAACTGGAGCCAGGATGTAATTATACATGCATAATAGCAATTTAAGGTATTACAAAGTCTAGAACATGACTATTTACCATCATCCACAATCCAAAGCATTTTAAGATTCTCATTCTGCCCTTTCTTACTTTGAACTCAAATGATACATCTTGGAAGATCTACTTGCTTCATTAATTACAAATGATAGTCTTTCAATTCATACATTAAGAAAAAGAAAGACTAGAAAATTGTAATTACAACAAAATATGATACAACTGAAACCCAGTTTTGGTAAACTTCGAAGACTTGAACATCACAGGTTAGCATTTTCTCTTCACGCTTCTCTGAGTTCTGACTGCTGATTACGGCAGGCGATTCCAAGCAGAGTTCCGAATGTGGTTTATGGTTGATCCAAATGTATAATCAAACCAGCTCAAATGAGCCATCATGTGTTGTCAGAGCATTTTCAAGACCGATTTCAAAATTCAGGATCTAAAGGTAGCAGAAATGACCTGTACAAGCACTGGCCAGAGGAACGATCTTGATGCCTCCTCATTTTTTGGGCACCTTGTTCCTCAGGTTCCTAAGAGCTTCAAAATCATTTTTAATTAGCTTGTCCCTCATGTTCCTGAGACCTTTAACTACTTCTGGTTTAAGATTGTGCTTTAGAAGATGACCGTCAAAAGAGTTTTCTATTCGCCTGATAGAAAAGTAAAGTAGACAAATGAACCACATCAGGAGAATGCTCAAACACAAAATACTCGTATTTGACAACTGCAAAAGGAAATGGGAAATCTAATGTTGGGGGACTCATATTGCAGTTTTCAACAAAAACTTTCATTTCATGAAACATGGCCAGTATAACCTCTTCTGATCTCCACCGTTGGTCATGAGGAGATAAGAAGAGACGGTTTTAGCTCACTACAGCCAATTACGAGTGTTCAACTAGCAAGGAATTTATGGGCACAATAATATGAAGAACTCAAGGTTATTGAGTTCTTCAGTTTCTTTGCACCTTTGTTCTCGATAAAACATGTTGACCTCCATCTCTGCTTCTTCAATCTACATAAACAAAAGACAAGAGTAAGAGAACTCTGGAACATTCATGGTATAAAATATAAATTGACTAGAAACTACAATGGACTAGAATCTTCTTTCAAAGATAAACATGAAAAACAGGTTAAAAAAATTAGCAAGTTGAAATCAGGTATCAAGAAGAGGAGATAGCACTAGATAAAATGGAGAGGAGGAGAATACAAGTGAAGGATACCAAGAAGTTTTCCCAAATGATTCATGCATGCTTAGTTGTTTTATATTTATGCAAAACCATGTGTGCATGTTGCTTATTAAAAAAATAATACTAATAAATAAAAGAATAAAAAAGTGTGTAAATGTAGGTGTGCATGATATCAGGAATATTGACAATTGCTTTTTGGTATATTACTTCCCACGGGCATATACATTATCATTGAGATGAAGGTACACAGTTTTTGTAGCAATGGTAGTTTAGATAGTTGAGGTGGTACTTCAAGCAGGATCTGGAGGAAGTAAGAAGATTTAGGAGCAAAGTGGCTGTAAAAATGTCAATTAACCAGTACGAAAAATTATGTACTACAAAGGTGAGAAAGAAAGAGACATGATAATAATGAGATGAAAAAGTGTGAACTTGCATTATGATGAGCTTGACTGGACAAGATATAAACAAATAACATCTATAAAATGTCAAGTATTACCGTATCTCACCTCAGAAAGTAGTGTCCTGCAACTCCAAATAAAGGCTCCCTGGAATCGCAGTTAAAACAAGTCCACCAGGTTAATAACAAAACATAATAGAAAATACTAAGTACATTAGTAGTGTGAAAACGTAGACTAAACATCTGCAACTTGTTTTTCAATTTTCAACATAGAACATAATCAACTTTCAATGATTAGTCAACCATACAAATTTTGAAATCTTGAAATGTTCACAAGGAAACATTACATATCTGAAAAAAGGTTCGATAAAGTCCGAGTTCATTAGTGTTCTACTGTATTTACCTGCCTTCATCTCACCTTAACTGTCCACCTGACTAAATATGGATGTCACACTCTTAAGAGTATCCCATTTCATCATTAATTAGAGTTAAATACCCAATGTTATCCATTACAATAGTTAGTTATAACAACTTTGAGTTTGTCATAACTACAGTAAAAGTGGAAGTCAACCACTAACAAAGTTATCCTTAATGTTTACAACAGTCAAATAGGACTGTTATTGTTAAACAGTCGGAGTATTTGGGAGCAGGAATCATGATATGGGTGAAGACACAGCTAGTTAAGATGTCAAAAACTAATAACAAAAGCTACAAGATTCTTGCAGTTTTTGTAAGAACTTTTCCTAAAATAGGGTAAGCCAGAAATGGAAGATGATCACAATTCACAATGGTGTTGTGTATTTTCATCAGTGAGGGGCACTGAACCAAAATTGAAGTGTTCTAAGCACAAAACAATAATGTAGACGAACAGATAGCAAGTTCACTTGAGCAAGAGATAATTCATAAGAAAATTGATGTATTATCCAACTAGAGATTGTGGCTGAGATATTCAAAAGATTGTGTCAATGAACTTTTTTCATTGCCTATTTCGTACCCCCATTCCCCGGTCCTACCCACTTCATTTGTAATAGACAAATGAGGGATCATAGAAAGGGTTTATGGCACACTTCCAAGTTCAAACGTATTCTGTACCAGAACCACTGGAATAGTTTTATTTTTAAAAACTAGTAAGATTGCCACTAACAATTAAATGTGATTGCCTGGTGTATAGTGCATTATCACATTAGCAACATCTAAAGGCTTGTTACAGATAATAAATATGGAAGTTAAAATTTTATGTAGAGGAAAACAAATATCTTCATGGTTATCAGGATATTATGAGGAGAATGCATACAGCTTCAAACGCTGTTTCTTGATGAAGACGATCAGACGTGACAACCCAAACTGCTGGGCATCCATCCTTCCTTAAGACTGAAACCTAGCACATGAACAAAAAAACAGCCATCTATATATCACAGCAATGCCACCAGATTATGCAGGATGTTTTCTAATATAATGAACATCACAAGCTTCAAAACACTAGTTTGGTAAAAAATTGTTACAGTAAATGTTTTGTAACGGTTCAATTAAGCCATCTACAGAACAACTAATTATATTAACACCTCAGCCAAATTTAAGTACATTTATCTAAATGTGGAACTTGCATCTCTTATGGAACTAATAAATTTTTAAGACCAGTAGAATATTAAAAGAAACTTTGAACAGAAGCCCAGAAAAGTTTTAAATGGATAGCAAAATTTTTAAAAAGATATCAGCGAACTTGTAGAATTCAACAAACAGAATACATGAAGTTAAAAAGCTTCTAATAACTTCATAAGCTCACAAAGATTGATTTCTTACAAGATCATGTGTAACGGACAAACCACAGATATTTAATTTTAAGCCAAAAGATACTGATAAGCAAATATATCTTTAAAATAGCCAGTTACACCGAAGAATCCATTTAAGCCATACAGTTTGTAAGGATAAGTCCACTATGAATTTGCTAGTTGAAGTTGTGTGGCTGTGATATGCTATATAACTCCAAGTCAGAATTAGTGAGCAATATGAGGCTGATATGGTGTTCCTTATTTCTATTTGGAATAAAGTTTCTACTTTATATTTTAAGTTAAAAGGGTAGCATATGCCATTTAGTGAGTCGATCCAACATTATAAGGAGTTTAAATGGCTACATCAATCTAGAGGATACAAAATTGCTTTAAAATAAAGACAACTAAATATATTCAAGAGTAGAAACTGCACAATTCAAAATGATCTATTTGCTAAAAATGGGAATATATGGATTGTGTGTGATCTTTACGGTGTAAGAGGAAGGATGGAGAACTATATCCAACACCAAATGGCAACTTCTTACCTCTCTCTCAATCCATGTATCAGCAGACATGTTAGCTGAGAACACTACATCAATGCTGCAAAATTATGAATTATATAATTAAAAGAACATTTATGAACTTCATCAATAAGTTGAATTCTAAGCACTAAAACTAAATTAAGATATGAGAATTCAAAACATGGTTATGTTTGCTAATTGCTATTATCTTCAGTAAGGACAAGGCAACAGGGCAATAAACTATATGGGAGCGTTTGCATTGTGATATACCATTCAACCACAACCCAACTAAGAGAAAGCCTTGTCCGTGTTTCAATTACATAAGAACCAACATGAAAACATTGGAACCATACAATGTAGTTGGTAGATTGAAAGGAAATAAGTTTAGATGGATAAGATAAATAATGGCAACATATGATATGACCTACAGAGCATGTAAATACATGACACACATGATTAAACCTAACTACATTTTGCATGATTAAAGCAACCACAGTCCATGATTAAAGTAACCACATTCTGAACCACAGTTCATCTGGCAGTATCATTGTTGCTACTTAAGTCAAGCTTAAAGTAAAATACTTCTTACAATAATTCAACTTAATAAATTGCTACCACATGTATTGGAATAATAACAATGGTTCTATCATCTAGAGGTATACAATTAAAAGCAAAATTGCCATTAAAAATACATCATAATATTCAGAAATGGAATCTTAACTCCAGAAGAACAATAATGTTAAGCAATTATTGACATTGGCTGTCTATAAGAGCTCGAAGGTTAGAAAAAGCATAAGATCATTAAAAAAAAAAAAAAAATCAGATGAAGGTGGTTACTATTTTAAGTTTTAAGGTGGAGCACAAGTGCACAACTGGCCCATGAAAATATTGATTTATGTATTAATGCCCTCAAAATGAATGGTTAAAATGCAAATTTCCAATGATAATGAACACCGTTTAAATTATTAAATGCAAGTTTTGAGATGCAGGACATCGAAGGGAGGGGAATGGACGTAGGCAGTCATCAGCACATTAGAGGCAACATGAACATATTTTTACGATAAAGTAACGTGGTTATCCAAAAAATGCCTCTTTATCTCCAAAAATGAACAAGAAAAAAACCCTTATAAGAAGAAAAAGCCAGTTGTAGTTCATGTGCACAAAGTAGTACCCATTAAGATTTTCTTTATGTGTAGGAAGCCCAGACCTCATGGCATCAAATACGACCACAATTTTCACCGCTGTAAATGTTTCAAAACCAAAAGAGTAAGGAACTGATAGCTTATAAACAATCTGTACAAGTTATTATGGAAATTTGAAAAAAAAAAAGTAACTAAAAAGAAATTTCACATATAATAGAAGTATAGAATTGCATACTGAAGACCCTCCCATGCCACCCAAACCCCACAACCCAACTTCTTTTAATTACAAAGCTAAAACATCCAGGGCTGAAGACATCAACTTTTGGCCTACACTAAAGAATTGGGAGTAATGAAATGTCCTAAGAAACCACTGGACTGAAAATCGAGATGGAAGTAACAACAACTCGTGAATTTAAACTGCATGTACTATACATCTTTATTTCCACTAACAAAATGAGTTATGTGACAGGATAATCAGATATATTGGTTGGCTCTTCTATAACACAACAGAATAACAGGACCCTGTAATATCAACACCAACCCCTCAGTATCATCTTCTTATTGAGAACTCAAGGTGGATATAGTCTGGCCCCTGAAAATGGGGGAGTATAGTCTGAGGCAACCTTACAAGCTAAGCATCATTCCACACTCATGGAGAAAACTGTAACAAAGAGGTGAGAAGTACAAAGAACTACATTGATAACTATTCAAAATGGAACATCAACATTCAAATAGGAAATCAGTTATTGGTCGCAAGATAGGGCAAGCAAAGGCCATTGGAAAGGACTTTATTTAACAAAGGAAAAAGCTACATTTTGGCATGCAAACACAAATAACAAGTAGGTTAAGGTGCAGGGTACAAGCCTCTTATTGACTTGAATGTAATCATATCATCAATCAGCTTTTGGCGAGCAACATCGAGTCTCCCAGTATGAAAATCTTTACTGAGTTTATCCCAGTAACCACACACATTATAACCATCAACGAGCAACACAGGAACCCCATTCGCATAGTCTAGTTCCCGGTCCATACTGAGAACAAATTTAGATAACATACAGTCTTAAGATAAACTTAAAAGTGTATAGACGAAAATACAAACTGAAATGACAAAGAAACCTGGAAAGAATATTACTAGTAGAGGGAAGTGGTTGTATCAAGATAGGGTTCATCTTCAGGGAGGACATCCTTCTTAGGCAACTTCTTTCTGCGGTAACTAGAAGTAGGTCTAGGTGTATATCCCTCACGGACCTCCTACAAGTCACAAATTGTTTGGCTTTGAAGGAAGGAAACAGAGATTGAGCTGCAGCTACAAAGATTTCATTAATGTGAGATACCTTCAGCGACTTCAACAACTGCAAGTTCTGCTTCACGTTGGATGTAATTCTCTGAGGATTCTGCTTCGATCCCTATCATTATTATTAGAAACCTTGTGAACAAAGAGGGTTCAAGGACTTAGGGAGTAGAATGCCCTAGAACCTAAGAAAGCTTTCTCTTGGACTTTCAGCTTTATTCTTTCACAATCTGTTTAATGGTGTGCTTGGAAACCAACATTTCATTTGAAATACTGGATTTGAGCTAAATGAGGTGTTTGTAACTCCAATAATTTGAATTTAAATTTGAATTTGGATTTGAGTCAAATCCAATAACATTCAAAACATGTCTAAACATGAGATTTCAAATGACAGCTCTTACCTTATCATTTGAAATTATGTGATTATCCAAACATTATATTTGTATTTGAAATACAATATTTGAAATTCAAAATTTCAAATGCTGAATTTCGTGTTTCCAAACGCAACCTAAATTTAAAACTAAGCAACCATTAACTCATTCTCGTATCAGTACCAGAACACCATATGAATTCAATAACCAGATCTTCATTTTCATTAGCTACGTCAGCATTATAATCAAATAAATATAAACATGCAATCATCAAGTTGTTTCTGTGATATTGCATTTTATATTATATGCTATAACTGTAACATTTAGGAGCCAACACAAACAGAAAGAGATGAGAAGAAACAAAACCTGAGAAGATGATTTTGACTTCTTGTTGGCCTTGGCCATTACAGTCCTAGATTGGTTGTTGGCGTAAGAGAAAGACGGAGACGAAGACGACGATGAGGGAGAAGGTGAAGCATATTGCATTGCTCTCGCAGACAGTAGCAGTGAAGACGACGACGAAGCCGATTTCATGGAAATAGATTTTCAACTCTTCATCATCTTCTTCAAGTCATTGATCGATCCATCTCAATACCAAATCCAATAAATATGAACAAGATAATAAAATTACATGCTCAGAGATCAATCACCTTCCTCAATCCATGTAATGTTGAGCAAAATGGATATAATATCCGCCATGAATTATTTATTATTATTTGCATATCAATATTTAAAATTAAATAAATAATCGTAGCCACACATTCGTTTTGAGCAGAGAAGAAATTCCCAATTTCCACGCAGCAGCGTTTCGGTGGTTGGGAAGGGAGCGAGAATTAACAATTGGATTTTATTTGGGCCTATAAATGATGGGCTTCAATGAATTGGTTATCCAGATACTGGTTAACAAGTCCAGCCCAATATACTAAATTAGGCCCAACAACACAAAAGACAGTGTACTAGTCCCCCGAGGAGCATGTTAGAGATGTTGTAATATGTCACACAACACGATCTTGTTGTGACAACGGGTCAATGTGTCATTTATTGGTCATATCGTGCATAATATGTTGAGTCGTATTTGTATCAATTGTGTCATGTCGACATAACTCATATAATTATCATGTTCATGTTTTGTACTTATAATCTTGTCGTGTTCATATTAAATCGTACAACAGACACACAATCTTCGATATGATACGAATGTGACATGCACGCACAAATTGTCAACTTTATATAGAATATATTTGACAACAAAATTTGATGCAAGCAAAGGAGCTCTCTATCTATCTTTCATAGTATGTATGCATGTGAAGTCTTCAACTATCAACATGAACTCTTATATGAGTTAATTGGTCTTCTATTATTTGTCTTTTACAAAATCCGTCAGACATTTTTGGTAGTTTTGCTCATTGAGGCGAGTCAAACTAATTCACACGATCCCAAACATCTTTCGAATAGAGCTATCCATCATCAACCTGAAAACCCAAATACACCTATAATTACTATTGCATTGCCTATAGCATTCTTAAGATCAAAATCAAAGAAACATAATTGGGTCATTTCTTGTTATGTAGCTAGCTCAACGCTTTGGGGGTGATTAATCACTACCTAATTATACTGAATTCACACACCCTAGTCCCAATGTCCCATCCACAATGATGAATGATAGATTGATAGTAAATAATTGAGGCCCTGAAGACTTGGAAGAAGTAAGGAAAGCCTACATATTAGTTGAAGACTTGAAGTAGTGATGTAGTATATAATGATGATGCCCATGTGGTGCAAACCAAATTAATTAAGGTGTGAACATACCTTCTTCCATCATTGAAACTATCCTTCTCTCACAAGCTTAATTGCCTCATTTCTTAGTGATTCTTTACTTCTTGTGGTGGCTCCCTCACACAAATACAAGTTTCTTTACTTCAATTTTGCTTATCCACTCATCTCAATGATTATATATATGCCTCTACAATTTTCTAGATGATTGTATTCAAGATTGGAAGTTCAATTTGAAGAAAGTGGAGATACAAAAATATAAACTAAATAAACTATATATACAATGTTGGAAGTCAAAATTGAATAACAAGATCGGCATTTTAGTATGATAAGTTCAAACCTTTGTATGTTACCCAATATTGTAAAATATATAACATGGTATCCGATTAAATTTTTGATCCAAACTTCTGATTGTGTATGAGCTCATAATAAAAGATAAATATGAGACAAAAATGGTAATAAAGAAATCTCAAACATTTTAAAGTAGCAATCCCTATTGTGAATTGAATTCGAGACACAACGGTACTTAAGTGGTGCTTAGACCGCTTGGTCTGAGGGGTGTCTGTGAAACCCAAACCTCTGTACATAGCCAGTGCTGAAATGTAACAAAAGTCTGTGGTTTGTTTCATCACCTTGTACGTAGCTAGCTAGCTGATCATAATACAAGTTAAATTTGAGGACGAGAGATATAGATTAAAAGAGATTGTAATGTATTGTTATCAAATTGATGCGACAATAGTACATGATGAACTCCTTAAATAGAGCTAGAAAAGAAGCAAAATGACAAGGTTAACTCTATAATATATATGCTAACACTCTCTTGATACATACGTTGAGTTTGTCGCGGAAAATCGTGTTATTGTATGTTGAGTTCGTCATTGAAGACATATATATGCATCTACTTAAAGTTGATCCAAATTTCATTTTGACTACTATAATGAATGAGTTGGGAAGAAGCAATAAACTAGGCTGTCTTTTATACTTGACCAAACCCTGCAACTGCAGCTGCAAGCACATGAAAATGAATGGAACAGTGTCTACAATATGATTGAAGTGTTGAAGAAATGTATAATGGAGTGAGAAGTGGAGCACCATATATAAATGGAGTGCCCAACTAATAGATAATGGACTTATTGGGTTTGGTATATATGGCACTTGAGCTTGCTAGACTTGGTCAAGACATTAATAAGACTGTTGGGAGTAGTTGTTTGTTGTCCAAAAGCGGGTTGGCTTGGAATCATAAAGTTAGTTTAAGGCCCTATTAGTGTGGCTTTGTTGGTTACTTTCTCTGCATCTCTTTTTTGTTTGCTTAATGGCAACCAACACTCCATGTGCATCATCTTCCCCACCTAATTCACCTCATCCTCCTCCTCCTTTATTATATACCCATCTCTTAATTATCTTAAAAAATTAAAGAAAAGAGGGAAAGAATATCCGTCAAATTTTTTCTGAGTCGAAATTTAATCAAATCAATAAAGAGAGGACGATTTACAAATTAACAAATATCTTTTCATTGGGGCATGAAGTGTCTATCTCATCAACCGTAAATTAGCATTTGCAAGATGTACAACTGCATAGTCTTACTGAAGAGGACCCAATTTTCTAATAGACGTATTCACTGAGGAAACGAGAAAAATCTAGAATTGCAAACATTTAATTTTATCTTCTTATGTCGATTTGATTCTTAAAAAACAATCAAGAATTGGACTTAATAAATTTTGGGAGCGCCTTTGAGAAGCGATGAAACAAAAGAACCAAGAGAAGCAATGTAAATAGAGCAAGACGAACACGTCTCGAGAGTCGCAAACCAGATTTGGCGAAACCGCGAAAGAAGCACAACTGAGAAGCTCGATTTAGAAATGAAATCATGATTTCTTTTTTATATTTGTATATAACCCCAAAATAACTTAAAAAACCTATAGATTAGGTCAACTTTCTTTGCGTCTTTCACTATTAACTTGGCTGAGACTCCATGACCTCATAAAAAAATTAGAAAACGAAAAGACGTGCGAGGTCTAATCATGGAGTTTCTTCTGGCATTGCATGTGCTTCTATCAGCTTGTCCCACTTCCTATTATTATTGTTATTCTAGTTTTCTCAGCCTCACCCTCTAAGCAATCTCTCATCACTCTCTCTTTCACATATATAAATCTGCTTCTCCTATCTTCCTCTACTTCTTGAAACCAAAACAACACACACTTCATTTACATTTACACCACTTGTTGTGTTATTGTGTGCTTTATAATTGCTTGCTCTTATTCGTAATGACTAGCAGTCTCGCGGCTTGCAGTCGCTCCTGGTACGCAATCACTCATTTTCGTTTCTCAATTCTTGTTCGGTATATTTATAGTTTTTGAATCTTGATCTTTTTCTTTGTTTTCCGGGTTCTTGAAGGTCCATCAGCGAGGACTCTCTGCGAAGGTACGTGCATTTCGCGAGCGAAAGTTGCATACAAGAGCTACTCTCAGCTTCATCAGATTCTTGCAACGATGGTTGGAAAGTTGTGACTCTTGAAAACGGAGTAGAATTATCCAAACGCCGGTCCGGATCGCTCCACACCTTTCGCAGCCGTTGGATCCTCAGATCACTCTCTCCTCAGCAATTCATCACTGTGGCCAATGCCATTGATGCTGCTAAGGTACAGGTCTTAGGTTTGAGTCTCAGTTTTTATGTTTGTTGATAAAAAGAAACCAATTACATATGATTTGTTTCTGTTACTAAAATTTAGTTTCGTGGTCGTGTCAGCAATGGGACAACGATCTTGTTGAAGCGAGGTACATTAAAGATCTCGGGGACAATCTCAGCATAATCCGCCTGAGGTTCGGAGAAAACTCGAAACCTTTGTTTAGGAACAGAGAGTTCATAGTGTACGAGCGGCGCGAAACCATGGAAGATGGGACATTGGTAACATATATTTAAGGATTTCAACTTGTTCCTTGTAATTATAGACATTAATTTGTGTTGTGAATTCAAGAATTGAGTATGTATGTGTACATTTTTTTTATCAGCAAAAAGTATTATTTGTTAGTTTTGAAGAAAAAAATAAAAGTACAAACGCCCTGTAAACAAGGAAAAAGCACACGAAAGAAGATCTAGCGAAAACAACTAGAAGCAAAATGAGAAAACGCCAAACTGGGATTTGCAATCCAGCAACTCTTGAAAGATTAGCACACTCTGATGATGCAACTGATGATTATTGGGTTTTTGCAGGTTGTAGCAGTTGCTTCACTGCCAAAAGAAATAGCAGCTGGGTTGCATCCAAAGCAAAACAATGCAATAAGAGGATTGTTGCTTGAGTCTGGTTGGGTTGTGGAGAAGCTTGATGATGACTCCTGTATGGTCACTTATGTTGTTCAGGTATTTAATAGTACCAACTTGTCTCTTATTCTTCCAAAATTTGTACCATCTATTATGTTTCAAAAAATTGATAACTACACTTTTCGATTTGCATAACATTTACACAATACTAGTTTTCATTCTCTCAGTAAACAACCAATTTTAATGGGGAGTTTCATTATTTTATTCTTAAATTCCCAAAATGCCCTTACAATTTCCATTTCACGACACATATCATATTGAAGTGAAATTATAATTATGTCCGTTCTTTTGATGATTCACATACAAAGTAAAAACATATGAGGCGTAAATGTTATGAAAATCGAAAAATGCATTTACGTGTTTTGAAACATCATAGTTGACCAGTTATTCGTTGTTACATTTAAATTAAAATAGTATATGGTGTTAATTAGAGTGACTAAACTAATTAAAGTTTGTTTTTGATGTGTTAAATTGTATCAGTTGGATCCTGCAGGATGGCTACCCAAGTGCTTTGTGAATAGGCTCAACACAAAACTGGTTATGATCATTGAGAACTTAAGGAAACTGGCACAAGCATGTCCAGTTACTGCTGATACATGATTTCATTACAAACTAATGTAAAGTTGAGATTAATATTTTATAGTGAATATTATTATATAAAGTAGTACATCAATATTTTTGTAATTAACTATATATTCTTTCTTTTTGCCTTTACTAGTGTTGAATTTTCATTTTGTCTTCTCACACACCAATAAGATGTTGCAGTATTGCTTATTGGTTTCTCATGCAATTAAACTTCTATGCTTTCTTGACTTGGTTCAATAAGAGTATTTTAATTATAATTTTGTTCAATCTTTTGAAACAGCAATTCAGGCTAGGCTACAGATGGCCATGGAGGTTCGGGATAGCCTTGAGATTGCCCACACTGCAGAATACTTGAATTTCCTTAAATGCTACTTCCGGGCTTTCTCGGTGGTACTTCTGCAGATTACAAAGCCGCAATTTGTTGACAATCCTGAGCAAAAGCTTCGGAACATCATTTTGGAAATCCTCAATCGCCTTCCTCATAGTGAAGTACTCCGCCCCTTTGTTCAGGACCTCTTGAGGGTTGCTATGCAA
>JAYMTE010000604.1:0-16842 GCA_036897545.1 Pelargonium fulgidum
CCTTTGATTCTTATTGACCTTAATGCTTGAATGTACGGTCTAGAACTTATAATTCATGACTGCAACATATGGGTAACCTTAGTCTGGGGGAAACATGTATGTGGATTGAATCAAAGGGTAGAATTAACTTGTATGACAAACTTGTTTGGTTCTATAATTCTTTTTTAGCCTGCTTCATGCCAGGGTGTATGTGAGCCCCAACGCAGTAGTATGCCTGGGGACGCAATTGTATCTCGATGGATGTCTTGGTATTCACCCTGAGTCTCGGTGACCTCTTAAATTGAGGCATGGGTGTATCTATAGGTTAGAATTGCATAAGAAACCAATCATGACATGACCTAGAGCTTAAATTTCATAATATAAACCAATTTGTATCTCGAACCAGTCTCAATACTTACACGGTCACTTATATGCAACGATTCTAGTTTAGGGATTTTCATTCCAACTCCTATGTTAGCTATCGAGTCCTTGAGGATCGATATTCAGACTTTCATTAGTCTATATTACTTGAACGATTCTAGTACACTTGCTAGATATCGACCACCAAGTTTTTGGCGTTGTTGCTGGAGACTCAGTAATAGGTAGCCAGGAGTTCAGAACTAATAGTTGCTTGTAGTTAAGTTTTTTCTATTTCAGGTATACAAGTGTAGACAGAGATGTCTAAAAACAACCACAGATACATAAGTATGACTAGGGAACTGCATGCCGCACTAAATGCTGCCTCAGATTCAGTAGAAATTAATGACGTCAAACAACAACGTCAATACAGAATATGACAGCAACAACAACAAGCTGCTCGTATTAATCAAGCACAAAGGGGTACCTCTCGTGTTAGGGAAGATAATGTTTTTGGGACTGGACACCCCAATTGCCGCATTTTAAGGGAAAGTTTGTGCTGAAAAAGTTTATGGTCACTATAATCAACACTCTCAAGAAATACAAAGGATAGAGTAAAGAAGACCCAATTACCCATCTGTCTAAATTCATTAGGACAATGGGAAATCTTGACAGCTCACCCTTGACCCAAGAGTTGATTGCAAGGAATCTGTTCTATTATACTTTGGAAGGTGCAGCACTGAGATGGTACCATTCCATTCCCTTGAGTGCACATCCAACATGGAAAGATTTTGTGTATGCATTCTTCAAGAGACACACGTCGTGGGAGCAGAAGAAGCAAATGATCCTCGCAATCACAGATTTCAATTTATGTTTATTAATATTGATTATATTATTTAATTAAATTTCTACAACTTTATTGATATTATTTTATTATATAATCTAGTTTGGCGATATGGTTAATTAAAATGTTACATGTTTCTCGCACCCACTTCATGTATCATAATTGAAATCATTCTATTCATGAAATTCAGTATTCATTAGTATTATATTATTATATAACTTATTGTTTATTTTTTAGTTTACGTGTAAGATTTATATTGTGAAGATATTTTTGATATGGACATTACACATTAGTTAAAAATTAATCTTGAAAAAACATTTTAATACTTATTTATTAAAACAAAATCTATGAAATTTGATTTTAAGAGTTGAAAAAAATATGAATTAGACTAAACCAACCTGTAAAAATATATATGCATTTGAAATTAAAAATACAAATTATTTTTTTAAAAAATAAATAAATTATTATTAGAATAAATAATGTAGATAAGTTTTAAAATTCAAATATTTATAAATAGTGCATTGCATATTTAATTTAAGATGATAAATACAAAAGATAAATACTAATAGCTTTAAAAAAAGAAGAAGAAGATAAATACTAATAATACTATTAAAATAAAATAATTTTTTTTATTTAGAATTGACATGTAACATCTTAGAGAAATCAAATTGCCACATGTCATTTAATTAAATAGCTAATTGAGAAGTGGAGATGACACTTGTCGCATTATTAAGTGGTTCAAATAATTATTATTTTAACCTTTTCATATTCTCATTAATTACACAATAACTCAATCAAGATTTTCATTTTTTAATTCTTCAATTGCAATTATGCAATTTTAAAAAATCAAAATAGTGGCTGAACTTTGAGCAATTAACAGTTAAAGTTAAAGGATATCTAATGGTAGCCACTATTTTGTTTTATTTTTGAAAAGTTCAGCCACTAGTTTGTCATTTTTTAAAGTTCAACCAATACTTTAACATTTTGCTCAAAATTCAACCACCAAATTGAGATAATGTCCTAAATTATTTTATAAGTATATAAACGTATTGTCATCTTCTTTTTTTTTTGAAACCATTGTCATCTTTCTATCCCTGGACTTAAAATTCTCAATCCCAAATACTTAAATAAAAATTTGACAAAAAAAATCAATACGTCACATTATCATATGACAATAAGTTACATTCCTAATAGCTTGTATTAAAATTTTGGGATAATTACAACAGACTACCCTGTATAATACACTTTTTTACAATGGGTAAACCTGAACTTTTTTCGTAATTTTTAGCTAACTTAAACTTTCAAATTTTGATTCCGTCGGTCCAAATGGACGAAAAAATACCCTCTTTCATCATGTGTTGTGCACATGACTTCAAAAAAAATTGAAATGACAATTTTACCCTCCTTCGTCTTTAAAGTTTCACTAGAAACTTCAAAATTTCGCTCGAATATTCAAAGTTTATCCTAAAAATGAACTTCCTTATTGTTCAAACAACACAAATTCAACACAAACTCAACAAATCCAACACAAATCCAACACAAACCTAATACAAATCTAACAACACAAATCCAACAAAAAACCAACACAAATTAAACTCAAACCCTACACAAATCCAATCTAAATCCAAAGTTTGTTCAACCAAAGAAGTTTCCTATTTTGATTTAGTCAACGCCACTTGCTTGAAAATTAGGTTTCATGATGGGAAACTATTTCTTTTCCTTTTCCAACTCAACCTTCTATATATGCCACTATAATTAAGCTTATTGAATGCTCAATTATTTCACGCACATGCGAGATCTCGACTTTCAAGTTTGGATTGTTTCTTGAGATAAGGGTCATTTTGGTTATCAACGTTTGATGAAATAGTCTAAGTAGTACTCAATTTAAAACTTTAGTTTATTTGGTATTCAATTTAAAGTTTACATAGTCTAAGTAGTACCTACTTTAACACCGTTATCTTTTCCATCCATTTTGTTATGAGGTGACAATATATAGCTGATGTGACGCCACATATAATATCATACGTGTAATAATTAAAAATAAATAATGCAAAGAGATTGAAAAGAAAACCGTAATTTTAAAATCAAGTTTTTTACCAACATATAGTATATAAAATAAAGTCCGAGTTAGAGATCACAAATACAAATTGTCATACATTTTAGACAAAAAATATATATTAAAATCAATCGAGTAATTATTTGAACTAATAAAAACATCACAAATTAAATTTCTTTTTATTTTTTTAATTAGATCAGATAAATCTGCTCATTTGATCGAATAAATGCGTTCAGATTTCATTTGTTTAATCGAATGAACTCCAATCCGATCCGAAATTGATCAATGAAATTTTTTGGTTTGGAGTTCGGATGCTAGCGAATTCGAACCCAAATTGCAAGCTCTATGTTACCGTATAGCTATACAAAATAATTTAGCAGAGAACGGTAATATTTTCTTTGTATTATGAATAAGAATGTCATTGAAAGTTAATGTATAGCTATACAAAATTGCAAGCTCTATGTTACCGTATAGCTTTACAAAATAATTGTAAGCGAGGAGTGTCATTGAAGGTTTGGGTAGGAACCGTGGATACTCCAAGGAAGTAATACAAGCAATTTCAACTTGCGATTATAAGTATGGAGTAGCATTCACATATTTTAATTTCGCGTCTGATAGTTTTGGCAAAAGCATTTTCTATGGCGCACGAGCCTGTTTCTCAGCGGCGGACGAGAATGTTAATGATTGTAGGACGGCCATTTCCGCCAATCCGATAGATAGTAACAGAGGGAAACAATTTGGTGTCCAATATTTGCAATATTGGAGCTATGGCCATGAACATGCTTGATCAATCCCATCCCCCACCTGTATGATCCAAATGTATACAATTCATAAAATAGATTAAACAGTGGCAACATATAGATTTAGAGTTAGGGGTTGCTCGTTTAACTATTTTCAATTGTATTCTTAAGAAATTATAATGTATCGAATATTTTGAATTTTGAATTCATTCGTTTAGTTTAATTTTCTTCAAATAATATAGCTGGAATTAAAAGTTGATTATATTTCCTTACGATGAGTTGAAATATTCAAAAAAAAAAAAATGAGTAGTCATAATTCCAATGGGAAGTATGGAATTTGACGTTCGGATTATTGAATATTTTAATTTTTGACAATTAATTTTGCAATATTTTAATTTATTTTTAACAAAATTAAGTGAGCGTTCCATAAGTGTCAAACTTTTTTAAGTCTCGTGATCTACTTTACACTTTTAGGTATGATTTTTTTTTCTCTCACTTTGAAGTTTATTTTCTACATTTCTTATTTCCAGTCTCTCAAATCCTCTCCAAAAAAATTTAGAGTTCATATTGGTAGACAACTGCTTTTACAATGGTATAAATACATATCATCCTCACATCCAAAGTGAAATTCAAGACTCACGTAGCCACATCCTGAGTTTTATTAAACAGTATACTTTATTGTGGAGTACATATACCTTAAGACTTTAAAATCTAAATTAATATTCACGTGATGCCGTTACCTAAAAATTTTAAGTTTGAAAACACGCAAGCTAGACTCATACAACAACTTTGCTCATTCTACTATGTGCATGAAACATCTCATTTGTGTAATTTCTACTATAGCACAAGATTCTTCTACTTTTTTTTTTCTTTTCTACTTCTTCTTTTTTATATATAAGAAAAAATCATTCAATATCTTCTTTGGTCCCAATAATTCTAGAGGAAGCATTGTGCCTATTGATTCCAATTTCTCAATATTCATTGTCAGTCCAAGAAAATCAAGAGACTGCCATGAAAGCAAATCAATCAATAACTTGAAAGCAAATCAAGTAAGCAATAAGAAGACAAATGTAATGTAATGTAATGTTATTGAAGTTGATTAATTGCAATATACAGTGAGTGAGAGAGAGGTAAAAAAGGCATAAAAATGTAGACCATTGAAAGTGTAGGCCATGCACATAGCATATAAGCAAAACTGAAATCATTGTGCTTCACTTTTGTCTCTCTAATATTAGTGGACACCTGCAACTACCTTTTTATATGTACTCTCAACCCTTCCATCCATTTTCTTCTTATATCATTGCAAAGCTTCTTCTCTTTTTATAAAAGAATCCTCTTTTTTCCTTTTTTCATTCTACCATGTACTGTCATGTACAAGTATCTATATACTTAGCTTCCAAGGTTTTTAATTTTATTTGTGAGTGCTCCTGGTATATAAGAGAACAAAGAGTTAATAACCGAGACTCGGCCAAAACACATTCGAATTGAGTTTAGATTAGCGCTCTATGCCCACAGGTTTATAAGAACCGTTATAAGTGTTAATTGTGGTGTGTCATAACCGAGACTCGGCCAAGACACATTCGAATTGAGTTTAGATGAGCGCTCTGTGCCCACAAGTCCATAAGAACATTTATAAGTGTTAATTGTGGTATGTCATAACAGAGACTCGGCCAAGACACATTTAAATTGAGTTTAGATGAGCGCTCTATGCCCACAATTTCATAAGAACATTTATAAGTGTTAATTGTGTGGTGTGTCATAACCGAGACACGGCCAAGAATTCAAATTGAGTTTAGATGAACGCTCTATGCCCACAAGTTCATAAGAACAATTTTAAGTGTTAATTGTGATGCATGTGTCATAATCGAGACTCGGCCAAGACACATTTGAATTGAGTTTAGATGAGTGTTCTGTGTCCACAAGTTCATAAGAACAGTTATTAGTGTTAATTGTCCGTGGTGTGTGTCATATATGTGTGAAAGGTATTAGATGCTTATTGAAGTTAATTTAATACTCAAATAGGCAGATTAGCACAATCACTCTAGAAGTACACTTTCTTCAACCTCCAATATCCTGCCTAACACTTCTACACCCAATAATTGGCCAAACTCAACTACTTTATACTAATTTGTGGAAGATTGCTTAATTAACAATTAATCAATACACGCGTCAAAAAATCAAACCCTAATGAGAAATTTCAACCTAGCTAGCTAGGTCCAAGTTGATGGAATAAAAATTAATTAACAACTCTAGCTATTTGTCAAGATTATTCTCCTCATTATAAACTAATTAAAGACCCATGATTTTTTTAATCATCACTGTGTTGATTACAGCACCAATATAATGAACAGTATCTTTAAGAGCCCTACAAAGAAAGAATTGTTAATTAAAGGAAAAATTGAAATATAAGATAATTAGGCTAAAACTTTGGCTCTTATTAAGCACCTTAAAGCCAAGACAGCTTGCATGCATGCATTGCTGCAAATTAAGCAAGATATGCAAAATTAGCTTCTCTTTTGAAATCACAAAATTTTGTCAGTTTTGGTCTAAATGTATTGGAATTGACATAGGGTATAGTCTTTTTGGAAGATTTTGTAAATTGATTTGAAGAGGAAAAGGAGAATTTTGTATGTGAATAGCTAAAAATAATATTGGTTTTAGAGGGAAAAGAGGAACCAACTTTAATTTGTTTTCGGTAATATATATATGAAAAAAGAAAGCTAGCAACCTATGGACAGTGCATGAACCATAATATTCAAACAAGAAAGCCTAAAAGCTTCAATTTATTTAGTGTTTAAAATCCTCCTCTTACCTTTTTCTTTTAATTAAAGTGGTATGTAGAGAAAACAAATCTTTTAGTTCATGATTAATTAGCTTAATTAACACGAAGAACTCCACTTCGACGAAATAACGTGCTTAAACATCAATATCATAAGTACTAATTATTTTGTTAATTATACTCTTCGTAGAAGATACGCCACTTGAATCCCATCAAAATATTAACAATGTTTTTGTTCGTTCTTTGTTCTTCTTGTTGAAGTTTTATAATATCTTTCTCGGTAACTTCATTGGAGACATACTATTTAATTTTATAGCGATAGTAAGGTTGTTAAGTGTGGTCAAATTCATATTCCATTTGCCATACTTTTAGAAAAAAGAAGAAATATACCATCTTCACCAATACATAATTCATTTGAACCAGTATACGAGACTTGCCCCTACATGTGATGTTTGGGAATAAGCGACCTTACCACCAAAAATATTGATCCAATAACCTAAAATCAATAGTTAATTCTCAATTAAATCTTTCTGTTGACATATGACATATGTGCACTCAAGTGTTCTCACTATAATATGCGATAAATTGAGAAAAGAAATGTTGATTGCTAAAAAGTGAAAAATTAGGTATGGTCAAATTGGCTAGTATTTGAAGATATATATTATATACATTGAGATTGTAGATTAAGGTATTGCTTATAAAACAAGAAAAAACTAAGAAAAGTGACCCTCAAGGAAGAGGACCCTCCAAATTTGGCCATGAAACACTACCAAAAACAACCTCCAAAGGGTTCTGTTGGGTCAATTAGACTAAAATGAAAAATAAAAAAAGCTAAGGACCATAACACATGTGCTTGTCCAAGTTTTCACCAACCAAAGTGTCACTTCTTGCAAATATATTGTTGGTTTGATCTGCACCTTACAAAGTGATATTACTGGTCTTGAATTATCAAGATTCTCTCAACCCCCAAGAAAGTGTATAAATTCATCCACATCCCCAACCCAAATCACCAACAAACTCCAAAACCCATAACCCAAAACCTAGCTAACAGTACTACTCCACATTCCAAAGAGCTAGTTCTAAGCAAAACTCAAGAAGCTGCCATGGGAAGCAACAGCAGGCAAAACAAGAAATCCTTCTCCTTCTTCAGCTTGTTCAAGTCGAGGCGGCCGAGGAGATTTGAGGATGCAGATGATACAATGAGCACAAGGAGAGTGTATCCAAGTGATGAGGACAAGGGCCTGTGGGTCGGCGAGCCGGATATTGACCGGAAAGCTCATCTTCTCATCACTAGGTTTCATGAAACTCAGTGTAAAATTTATCAGGCTGCCAATTAGTTTCGTTTTCGATGAAGTCTATATTTAGCTTCTCCTATTATTTAGATTTCTATTGCTATAAGGATCATATCTTTCTTTTTCTTTTTGTGTTTGTAATTAGTCTTTGATCGATCTTTAGTTTTCTTGATTTTCTGTTTTCTTTGTGATCATCAATCACAATAATGTAAGTTGTAAGTAGTAATGTATATATTTTTGTTTTTCTTCCAAAGTTTCTGTAAGTTTTCATCGTTGTAGTATTGTGATGTAAATATAATATATATGAAGCCTCTTCGATCTTTATCAATTTTCGTGCATGGTTTCGATGGTTCTAAAGATTCTTGTTCAAGTAACATTCTTGCAGCAACAAATTCTTGACTCCATATGTACATGCACGACTGCTCGATAATTGTGAAAATAGTGTAGACTGATTATAAAAATATTTAGACGAACTTTGAAAATGTGACAAACATTAAATCAGATTCATGAGCCATAGTTTTTGTGGCGTTTCCTTAATATAATATTCGATACGAGTTCTCCGTCGTGTGTATTTGTATATGTGATAAATGCATTGATTCCATAATATTTAAGTCAAAAAATGAAGTTTCAGGTGTGTTTATCATCAAACTTTGTTAATATTATAAACTTCATATATTTTTATTTTTATTTATCATATTTTACGGATATGGTACTTGCGTTCATAGCCTTTTTTTTGTTATTTTCATTCTTAATTTTAACAAACTCTCTTTTTCTTTTAGCCTTTTGCTACTTAAAATATGATTATACTACTTTTCCTTCAGTACTTCTTTAACAATATGTTTTTCTTGATGGGCAAAATTGATAATTTATTAGATATACAAGATCATGTAATGCTGTGTTTTGTGATGAGTCTTGTGGCCATAACCATGGTGTATCCAAGCAAGCAAGAACACACAAACTATAAGATATTTACGCGATTTTTCATTTTAACTTTTTTTCTTTCATTTTTCTCAAGATTCAGTCGGAACTGTACAATTAATTTCACGCTCAGAACGATGAATAAAGAATCATATTATTGACGCGCATTACGAAAGGCTGCGCATATAAGGATGAATCAATGCCATTCTTGACTAATTACAAAAAGGATGGCAAGGGTTGGTTTGAAAATTACTCAATGATTTCCATAGGTAGGTTAGATAGTAGCAAATTCATAGGAGAGAATGTACAGATGGCATTTCTGTTAATCGCAATGAAGAGATGTTAGAATTTTGTTGATTTTTCGAATGCATGGCCCTTCCCTTGAGTTTGGGCTCTAAAGAATCACTTCTGTATTTGCCAATATTCTCCCTTCAATTTCATTCTAATTTGGTTTACTAATTTTGGTTATAACACATATAATATGCTTGAGAGCATTTTAATTTGCTGTCAATTTGACTAAACATGCAGATATTTAGTCACTATTTTAGAGATATTTACTTGAAAAAAGTATATAACAAGTTTTATTCACCGAATTGTTATGGGTTACGCAGAAGATGAGACACTACTAAGTTTTGAAAGTGTTGTCAATATATTGGACTGATATTCACAGTCCAATCCAACGGAACGCCCCATGAAACAAGAGAACGTGCTTTATCGTGCATTTATGCATAAGGATGACATTCCGAGCTTGTTCGAGAGTTATTTTTGTCATTTAGTATATATTAGTTTTTCAAAAATTGATATTTACATGAGTTTGTTTCTATTAGGTTGTCATTTCTCAATAAGAGTTGCATCAATTTGAGACTCAACGATCGTTAAAACCTCTTGCACCTAAAATTTAATAGTACACATATGAATGATATTTAACATTTATGCATCATGCAAGCTCTCATCAACCTGACCAAGATTATATTATTTTCATTTGTACATATCATAAACATTTTAGTCCTGTCAAATAAACAAAGAAATAAAGATATGCACACATAGCATTATTTTTGACTAATTTTAGCATTATTTAGGAGATTCTTTGGTGCTTTTTTGCAAGAATCTATGGCTGATCCAAATCAAAATAAAACAAGTGACAGAAATCACCAATAGTGCTATAAGGTAGCTAAAGATCGATACAAAATATTTGGGTCCTTGTCTGCTTTTTTTGTGTAGGTGCAAGCTGTATCAAATGGTGACCATCTAATTTAGTAAAAAGTTTTACTTTGATTTGATCCTTTTTTCCCATGACTTCTCTTTTCATGGTTCCAACATGTGCACCCTTCGAACAATCAATGGTTCTTGTTTTAAACCCACCAAAATTCCTCCCTTTTTTTCTCCACTATCACACACTGTGTTTTGGTTCTTGTTGCCTTTTTTTATCTTTATGTTTTATCCAAATTTGTGAAGTTTTCGAAGTTTCAAGAATATAGTTGATTAGGTTATGATATTTTGTCAACAATATAATGTGTATGTATTTTTAAATTTTCCTCATTTGCTATGAAAACAAGTGTTGTAATCTAGCTACCTAATGGAGCTAAAGCACAAAATGTTTTTTCTCCGTCGTTTGACTTGGAAGTGGTGATGTTAAAGACCATTTTTTGGTGCATTGAGGTTGCAGTGAGCTACCTTAGGGCATACATTTGCTTGAAAACCATCTGCATGGTTCATTATACCCTCTCTTGAGCCGTTGCAACTGGATTTGCCACCACCCAGTGTATAAAAAAAATGTGTTGTGATCTTTGAAGAAACAAATCGGATTCTTGCACTATTGGATGTCTACCTTATCGTCTAAGAAACTCAATACTTGTTTGCAAAAACTTTGTACACGAGTTCGATGAACCTTAATTACGAGAATTCAATAGCAATGATCAATGAACATGTCAATTTTAGTTTCAGATAAAGCAGTGTCTGTTACACTTAATTACTTCGTTCTAGCTAATGTTATCACTTAAGTCTCATGTTTTCTTTTATCTTCATATTACATCTTTCATTTTTTATTTTATCAATGATTCTTAATTAACAATTGCAATAGTACTACATTTTTTTTTCCATAAGTAAGCAGTATTATTAAACCCAATAGTACTACATTAGGGGAAGAAAAAAAAACAGTAACTGTAGTACTATATAATTATATATTTCTCTTTGCTAACTAATGCATATGCTTTACTTATATATATTTCACCTATTTCTCGAAGGTGCATACATCATTTCAATGTGAGTTTCTTGCCTCTAAAGTGTATCTTATGAATTACATATAAAATATTTTTCGTTTTAGTGTAATTTACCTGTTGTATACGTAGTTGTCGCATGATACGATAATAATGCAATGACAATATAGTCCTATTGTTGCAAGATGCATATGTAATATCCATAAATTCAACTTCGCAAAACTTTTAATACTATTTTGTAGAAGTACATAGAATTAAACCATTTAAAATGCTTAAAATGATAGTTAAGAATTTGAATATAGTTCTATAATCAAACACGCCTAGTATACATTCAAAGTTCACTGTGCGGACTTGTGATATTAAATATATTAGAGAATTTGATTCTATTAATCTTAAAATTGATATATATATATATATAAGCAGAGCATATTGCATGAATGTGTATACGTGCAACTATTAGATGATCGATGGTTTCGAATTTTCAAGAAATAGGTATGATATTTGTTTGATACCATTTTCTATGGAAACAAGTGTTATGAACTCAAAATAACAAGATCAGATTCTTACACACAATTCAAAGTAACATCCATAATTTGATAAATGTCCCCATTTGATACGAAAGAACTCAATACTTCTCTACAAAAACACTATACACAAATCAATGGTCCTTAGTTAACAATAATATAATGCTCTATACATAATTATTTTGGTATGGTAAATTGGTAAGTATATATTTACATATGCTTTATATATGTAACGCATTTTTGAAGATACATCATTTCAATGTCAATTTCTTGGCAACAAAATATCATCTTATATTTGCACATAGAACAACATATTATACTTTCCTGTCATATAATTAGTGTTGTGTACGTAGTTGCTGATTTAACATGATAACAACTAATTAAAATATTACTTGTACACGTTATCTCATGTGCAGCTCATTTTTTTATTCTCGATATGTATGCTACGTTAAAAGATTGATTCAAATAAAAGTTTCTATTAGTGAAAATTAAGCAAAACACATTGCATGCATGCATGTGTGCATGTGCAAGAATTGACAAACAAATTATTTGAAGGTGAATAATGTCCTACTGTTGTCCTCTACTATATATATATATATATATATTTGGCTATTTGCATATATAAATCCTCTCCACCAATATTTATCTCAATGCACTTAATACAAAATGGTATTTTAGCAGCAAATTAAAGATACTATATGCACATGGCGTGTACATGCAAGTAGCAGTTAAAGTTTGATAAAATAATTCCTTTGAAATTGACTCAGAGCAAACCTCCTCCATTAGTTGCATAAAATGCCTAGTTAAGACAAAAATTATACCATTGTTATTCGCTCAAAAAGTTCGTATACTGAAGTCCATCAAAGTATCTATTTGCAAGAATCTACGTACATATATCGCGAAAATGACATTTGATACCGACTATTGTTGCGCCAAATGGTAAACAGTTTAGTTTCACTTAAGTGTTGTTCCAAGTTTGAGACTTGTGTATGAAAGGAAAAGATGAAGTGCACAAATCTTAATATAATTGTTTATAACAACTACTTGCTAATTGTTTGTGATTTATCTGTGCATCTAAGTGTTTCTTGGCCCGCTAGCTAGCTCGACCAGAATGCATCAAAATCCAATAAGTTTTGTTCCGAGTTAAAAAATGTTGTATGAAAGGAAAATATGAAGTTCACATGTCGTAATCCAACGGCTCAGAACAACCAATTACTTCTCAATCAAACTACTTCTTACTAACGCGTGTCGTTTGTGCATTTATTTGTGCACTTAAGTGTTTAAAAGAAAACCTCCAACTGGATCACATGAATGAATTGGTCGACATCTAAATATATTTTGAGTGATACTTAAATATAAATTTAATATTGGCTATAAGCCTATAGGATCATTTACATAGAGTACTTCAAATTAAAGCTGGCTATGTTGTGATTTGTGAAGAGAGAATATTTACCAAAGTTGAACGCACAACATAAGATGCAAGTGGAAGTTATTCATTTGAATTGAAGCCCACCAAAAGAGACCTTGAGAGATAGAAATAATATGAAGTGAGAGATTGAGAGAGAGACATTTCATAGAAGTAGAATCATAATCAATGGACTTCAATTCATCCTTAACCATTGGACTCTTCACCTGAATTGACATAATTGGTATAACCTCTCTCTATATATATGTATTTTTAATTATTATCATAATATTCCCTATTTTCAGGTATTTTGTTTTTCCTTCAATACTTGCTTGCAAAGTAATTTGTTGATGAAAAGAGTTGTTGATTTGCCTAATCTAGCTAGGATTGGCTCACACTCTTTGGCTTAGATTATGTTAAAATCATTTTCAGCTAAACATATCTAGTAACTTCTTTGGAAAATTATTTTCATCTCCACGTACGTATTGAGAAGTTTCAAGATAAATTTTTGTTTAAGTTGATTCCGGTTGTACATAATAAACCGAACACCTAAAAATTCGTATTATCACCCTCGTAATCGAATTGAGTCAAGATCTTTTGAAAATAAAGTTTTTTTTTTTAAGAGAGAAAACAAAAAGTTAAAAAGAAAATTACTCCCTCCGTTCTAAAATAAGTGTCATATTTCATTTTTTTGCAAAAATTAAGGATTACCAGATAATTTAATGTGTTTTTAATATTAGTCTCACTTTTCCGCCTACACTTCATATGCAGTTCAAATATGTTCATGTGCAGTGCATAAGTGATAAGAGAAAAATGAGAAAAACAATAATATAATAACCTAAAAATAGAAACATGACAAAAAACGGTTGGTGCAAAGTCAGCGCACAGGACACGGGTTGCTCACTTTGGCCCATTTTGGCTCAATTTGCCCATTTTGTATTGATTTAACCCAAGTTAATACATGGTGCATACGACCCGACCCAATTCGAATGACGGTCCATTCGACATGGCTCCCAGTACATAGAAGATTATCTGCAGTTCAAACTACTCATTTAAAGCTGAATTTTTGTGCAATGTATTGATATTCACTTAATGCACGTTGTCTTTTATATGAGAGCGGTTTGTAATACGAATTAGTGTGAATCGAGGCAACAGATCTACAATTGTCACTGAATGACTTCAACAAATCATTTTTCCGCCAACTAAGGAATAAAATATGGCATAAAAAACCTTTCTAATTTGATTCAAAAACATTATTTTATAGTATATAAAAAAAATCGTGCACCTAAGACAGTATATGCACTTTGAGTTTCAGCTTTTGAAACTCTCTGTTTGCTTCAGTTCTATTATTATATTGTTATGTCTAATTATAACAATAATTAACAAAATAATGGAAGAAAAAAAATATATTCAGATGATCACAAAATGATAGATAGCAGTTAGAACATATTGCATATTCATGATGGGAAATCTCCTGATTCGTGATATGTCTTAATATAATTAAATAACTGATATTTATATGTACGTTAAAACATTAAATTGTAGTTGATTAAATACTTTCATCTATGATATAAATCCAGTTGTGTCATTGGTAACCAAGTTGATCGAAAATGCTAAAACCAATATCAAGAACTGTGAATGAACAAATGCATGTATGTGTGCGCCCGTAGAAATTAACAAAACTGGGCTATATATTTCAAATTGATGATAAATTCGATCACCAAATTTCACTAATATATAGAACATGAAAATTCAAGTGAAATATTGCCATTATGAAGGAGATTTGACGTGTATCATAGTTTTATTGGACAGGACGGATATAAAAACTGAATATTAATTGTATATATCATGTTTAAATGATAAAAATTGGACTAAGAACATTAATAAATGTTTCAATAAGTTGTAATACAAGTATATAAATGATAATATATATGATCAATAATATATAAATTAACAGGACTAAGAACTTGACAAATTAATCAATATAAAAAGAAGTAAATACTTCAAGTTTATTATATGTATTATCATAATCATTTATGTTTTTCTTTTTCTTACAAAAAGTTCTGGAAAAAAATGAAGGAAATTCATAACCAATATATGATCTCAGGCTAAAACACCAAAATGCCCAAAACATAACATAGAGAAATCCATAGAAAACCCCATATTCAAGCATAATATATATAAATCCCAAACACTAAATTTATTTCTTTAGGGGAAAAATGCATTAGACCACAAATTAGGGTGGCCATAGGTCTCCCCAAATGGTGGTAGCACAATATCACCACCACCACCGAACACCACATTCTCTTGTGGATTCAACATCTCCATCAACCACTGGTGCTGCCTCTGCATAGCCTCCACATGATCATAGCTAGGCCTCGCCGCCGCCGCCGCAACCACCTTGTCAACAACATTGTTCATCACATAATTAGGATGTGCCCTAACAACATGTCCACCGTGGACTCCTGCAGTGTCATTAGAAGAAGCATTATTTGCATACTGGCGTTCCTCTGATGCCTTTTCATTGATAGCTTCGATTCTCTTGTGAATCTCCTTCAAGTTCTGGTCCACGAGCCACCCAAGATCGTTCAAATCCACCATGTTGAGGCCGTGCATCGCCTTCCCCACCAAGCTTTGGTACATCACTTGTGTCATCTCCTTCTCCCTATTGTCCTTCCTTTGCTTCTTGAGGTGATCGTTAGCCTTCGTGATCCGCTGCCTCAAGAAGCTCTCTTGGTTCATCATCTTCTTCCCTTGCTCCACCTCCGACAGCTTCTTGAAGTCCGCCACCACGCGGTGGGCCCCGGCGGACGACGGCCACACCTCCGGCTGGCTCTCGTAGGGGCTATATATGATTGCACAAGCCTTGACGTCGCATAAGGTACTGAGCTCGCTCACCTTCTTCATCAATCCTTTCTTTCTCTTCTTGAATGTTGCTTTCCTGTTTGAGTCATTGGTAATGTAAGCAAGCTTCACTTTCTTTCTTGTCATGGTTTCTTGATCAAGAAAGATTATTGGTTAATTGCTTTCTAGGGTTTTGTTGCCAATGTTGATTATATATAGTGGTGGAGGAGATACCAAAATTAATAGGGAGAGATTATGGAATTATATCTCTTGCAAAATGCATTGCTCCAATTTATTGTGTGGTTTAATTTGGATACAAACAAATCTCCTGTTGGAGATATTGAAGTGGTAATTGTTAGTTTTGTTGTGTGATTGTGTTTACATATGACAACTTATTGGTATTTCAATGTTAAATATATACAATTAATTTATTTGTAACTGTTGATTGTGTATGGCTCAAGCATGTACACTTTCATGTGTATGATTATTGGTGTATCTCATATTCATATATATTATTCAATATTGGTGGAAGTTTCATGATTGCTGTGTTTGGAAAGAGGTGATTTACAAATTGAAAGTATTGAAAGCCTATTTATGGAGACAGAAAGTTCAACCTCATGTTGAGTCTGTCAACCATTTCGTGAATTGCAATATTTTTTGTGGGATATGAATTCAATTATATTCATATTAATGCTAAATCTTGGGTATGTTTCATGCAAAGTAAATATTTTAGGTTAAAATGAAGTGTATATATCGTACTCGTACGGATAAATATATACTTATTATTAAGGAAAAGTATTTTTTCATGTATGTTTTTTACATGTATTTTACATATGTATAATTGATGTTATTAATGAAAATGTTTAGTGTAGGGAATAGAGAAATTTC
>JAYMTE010000605.1:0-16841 GCA_036897545.1 Pelargonium fulgidum
ATAAATTAATTTATTTTTTATAAACAAAAATTATGGCAAGAAACCCTCTCAGACCAACACTAACATGATTCCCAAATAAATCATCACTTGTGTCTTGTCTAATACCAAGGGTATACCAATATACTAATGGACGAACTGGAGGTATGCATAATCTACAAAATCTAGCTGTTGTACTCCACTAATACATATAATAGTTTTTCCATGTAACTAGTAAGTCTCAGGTCAACAGTCTAAAAGAATATTTATTCGACATAGCAAATATATGAACAAAGGTATACTGTCACATGCATGGAACAAAAAAAGACCGACAATAGTATGTATAAAATATATGTAATTCTATTCATGTTACTATTAGACAAAAATAACAATTTATAATGAATGCAATTACTGGAAACCATTACACAAAGGAAACTATTAGACAATATTATAATAGTGAAGCCACATAACTCTAACAGAATACCAGATAATTTCATATACCTTCTGTATCACCCGACAACCATACATCTGCAGACTTAATGGCAGAATCTGGCCGCCAAGTTGATTTGCAAGTTGCCTCCTCTGCTCAGGGCTTCCATACTCAAAAAACTGAGTGCAAGGTAAAAAAAACTAATAAAAAGGTACGACAAACAAGAATAAAACAGTTAGAACTTAGAAGAAACTACCAAAATAATATACTCAACCTTCTGAATAACATAGTTCCCGAAAACATCTGTCATTAATTTTGGGGCATGTGGAAGAACTTCTTTAAATACAGATGCTTTCTCTTCATCATTACAACTTTCCAACTTTTGCTGAATAAATCGACTCCCATGTTGATCAGAGCTGAAAAATTCAATATTGTATTTTCAAAAGCAATTATAAATGTTGGACATAAAAGAAAATCAAACACAATAGAGCGTACTTGCCTGAACTCAACAATATGTCCAGCAATGTCAGAGAGCTCAAAGCGCCGGCCTTTGCCAGATTTTAAATCTTCAAGAAAATTATGTACTTTCGGATCATCAAAACTCTCTGATCCCCTTTGACCTTGCCAATATACACTAGAGTTTCTGCTATGATCCTGTTGAAATCTCCCATTGAGATTAGCCCCACCTACAGGAGATCCTGGCATAACTGGACTAGTAAGGGGTTGGGTTGGGTACTGCATCAAAATACCCATGCTTGATGGGCTTCCAAAATAATTAGGACCTGTCATCGCCCCTCTTTTAGGATTCAGATTGTTCATGAATCCTCCTTTCTGATATTGAACATTTTGATTATCTGAGATAGAATCAGCTCCTTTCTGTGAGTTGAGAGCTCCAACCTGATTTCCAATGATACCACCACGGGATGATAACTGCTCCAATTGACTAGCCATACCATATGCCTCCCCAAGGGCTTGTTGATAGTAAGGCATATAAAGTGGATCCGCAAAAGTAGGTTGAACTGTGAATCCCAAATGTCCGTAGAATTTGTTTAATTGTTGCGCGTCGCCTCCTTGTGTAAAAGGTCCACCAGTTGAAATCCCAGAAGTACGAGCTTGAAAACTCGGACCAGCAGCTCCACTTTCATCGAAGACCATGGGGATAGCTCCCTGAGGGTATCCAGCAATATATGGAGGAACAACAGAGGGACTCAAAGGATAGCCACCTACACCATATTGTGGAGGAAATAAGGTTGGAGCCTGATGATTAGAATAAAGCGGATTTGCTGAAGTCATGTAGGCTGCTGCTGTTGCATATAACGGAGGCGTGAACCCAGAGGACTGCAGTACCTGATTCACCGAGAATTTGGAAGGACCATAGAGAAACTGATCGGTGCCAATGAATGAGGGATTGCCTCCTTGAGATGGAAATTGGGACTTCGAACTTTGAGCCTGGAATGAATTGCTTTGTTGTTGGTGTACTTGGTGTTGCAGCACGTTCTTCTCATAACTCTGGTGTCTCTGTTCTTTTGAATTAGGCAGGCTAGACAAATTAAGTGCCTTCATTTCAGACTCAATGACAGGAATGTCTGAATTACTAACACCACTAATTAAAAGATCATCCTGTACATTGATATCTGCATTGTCCAACATTTCTTTTGGAAGGGGTGGTGAGTTAGGCAAGCTTCCTGTACAATCAAGAGATGATGACCTCGAAACCGAGGCAGCTGAGCGGTCACTGTTTGATGATATCCATCTATCATCAGAACCCAGGACAGATGTAACAGGCTTTGATGTACTAACAGGTGAATCATTCAAGGAACCAGAATGAACATCACGATCAGTTGCTTCCTCGGCTATGCCATAACTTAAGGAGTGAGATTGACTATAAACACCAGGCAAATCATGGGGATGTTGTTTCTGCAAAGTCAAAACAACGACTCAGCATTTAATAGCACAAAACTTGAATATGGTTTCATCAACTGTGGAAGTTCATTCTAAACCCTCATAAAATTACTCCAATATTAAGCCATTAAGGGAATGTACACGGTTTCATTAAAAAAAAAGGACCTAAGATCCTAATAAAAAACAAAAAAGGTGCTCTCTCCAACACAAAATAACTAAATAAGGGTCCACTTTCCTCTTCTGCAAGGAAGATACACATGAATTACCAATAATACCCCTTGTTACGTTAGTTAGAACTTAGAACCTCTTGAGTTTGTATGACTAAACCATATAGGGGCATGAGAAGGAAATTTAAGCACTAATAAAAATTATCCTTAATTTCCACAAATAAAAAAATGAAGTAAAAAAAAAAAAAACAAGTGAACACTCATTTTGGGGATTTAGGGACAGAGGGAGTTCAGGATAGTTGGCCTACATTTACCATAAAGAGAATGGAAATGCAGAGAATAAAATGCCTTACTTGTAAATCTACCAAATTTTTGCGTTCGCCAAGTAAGGAAGCGGCATCTGGTGTAGACCATAATCTACTACTCGGGTCTATCTGATCTGACCGGTCATCTTCACACTCTTCCTTGTGGGTAGGAAGTGCACCTTGAGACATATGCAAGGATTTATTCCCCTTGCTATCTACAGAATTCAATCCCCAATTGTTGCCAAAACTACCAATATGCCGTACTAGACGCCGGTTCTCCCATGAGATTAGTGGTGGAGGTAGCCTAGGGTTCAAGTTGACATTGGAACAGTAATATGCTAAATAAGCTGGATCTGCACGTAATTGTTCTTCAGATTCACAGTTTGCAATAGCACTGTTAAGACTTTCCAGGTTCGCATTCGGGCTGGAGTTCTGCTGCGAGATAAGGTTGCCTAGAGCCAAAAAAGAACCTTCCATGCTTGGGGGTGCACTACCACTTCGATTAGGGACCGTATCCCTTGCACTTCCATGAAACCTATGGCCCTTCAGAAGCAATCCCAAATCCTCCGTTACCATACTAGTAGATGGCGCAAAAGTTGAAGTCTCCTTGAGAGATGACCATTTTCCACTTGTTCCCGAAATTCTTATTGGACTCTCGGTCGCCATGCTGCTGGAAGATTAACAGCACCTTTCTTTTTCAATAATGAAAGGATATCTCACATAGTCCCACCTTCTGAAAAGTAGTCAAAGAGTACAATGCATAATCAATCAAATGTGCAACCCAGTGTTCCGAGTTTACACAGCCAAATAAATTTAAAAGATCGATGAGAATAAGAAATAAGAAATTTGGCAAATAATAAATCCAGACAAGGGCTTCTAAATAATAATAAAGTAAACCATAAACAAAGCATCACCAAATTAGCAGAGCAATCACTCGGCCTCATGGAAATTCACAACAATTACTAGAAAATGTCTTCTGATAAAGGGTGACAAAGAGACTACAAAGGTCTAGTTGACACATTATGGCTCAATTTCTTACAAATGCAGAAAATGGATGAAAAAAAATTCATTATTCCATTAAAATCTCAAATATCCAAGTTCTTATAGAATCTAAAACAAAATTTCCAAGCAGAACACCCAGAGTACAGCCATTTTTTCCTCATTTTATCTCATACTGTAATGAAAAATGAACATAAGAGCAAATCAACTTCTAGAACTAAAATACAAAACAATACTAACAAATAGCCCACTTAAAATAAATTCTCAATTTTCAGGAAACACAAAAAACAAAAAACAAATCGAAACTTTATCTACTTTTCATCAATTCACTCAACAGACAAACAAAGAATGTCACCAAACAAAACACCCAACTGAACATTACCTCAATCAACAGCCACCACATGACACACACATTTCACAAACCATCACACAAACAAAACAAGAGCTCACAAAAAACCCACAAGTACCCATGCACTTAGACCTCAAAAAACAAGCTGAAACAGCACAAGGAGAAGATAAAGCTTGAGCCTTTAAACCCTAAAACAACAGCAAAAACACATACAAAACAACAACAACAAAAAAAAGAGGGCTTTTTTCTACAGTAAAGTGTGAGAAATAAATGGTTGCATAGATTCTCTAACCGTGGAAGCTGATGAAGAAAAAGATTCACAGCTCCAAACCCTAGATTCTTTCACAGCTCTAAGGTTTGAACAGTGATGCATTTGTTTTGTCTTTTGGTCGTGTGTTTTTCAAGTATTGCCATAACGAGGAAAAAATGCTAATTCCAGATAGTTTTTCTTCCAGATATGATGTTTTTACTAAGTTTCAGTTGCTTCTGCGGCTTGCTTGCTTTGTTTTGTTGGTCCCACGAAACGACAACACGTATTGTGGGTATACGTATCCAAATTAGCTGACAACTAAAGCACACGTAACAATCTACTCTATTTTAATCAAATATAATATAATTTCTTCTTTTTCTATTGTGTGTTGGGGTGTGACCTTCCATCTGAAGAAAATAATTAAACAGTTTACAAAATGAGAACATAAAAATAGAATATTTGTGGAAATCAAATGGAAATGATTATGTGTTTACCACCTAAACTTGGAAGAAAATGGGTAGTGACTTTTTATGATTCTATTGTATTTGCTGTATTTTTCCAGAAGCTAATAAAAGTTCTGAGAACTACTAATGGATAATGGCACATTGACAATGCATATTGAAATTGTATAAAAAGTTTATAGATTTGATTCTCACAAAGTACACTCATGAAAAGAAATGAAGAGCGTTAATTGTGACCAAGTCCCGTGTTGCTACGCGAAGGAGGTAGTGCAAGAAAGTTGCACTCACACAACCTCCCAATCGGCTGCTCTCGAACAAACCCTGCAACACAAGGCATGATGGAGATCCTTTAAGTCTCTCAGACGTCAAAGTCAGATACTAGAATAAATAGAGTAGAATTGCGTACATAGTAGTGTGTGCTAATGAAAAAGGTACCTTGTTTTTTTTATCTAATATATATTTTATACATGTATTCTATTCCCTACTAATCCTCGTAAAATTAGAGCTTCATCTGGACTTCTCCATTCGTTTGGACTTATACGCCGTTTGGGTTATAACCTGTTGTCACCAGCCCATAGCCCACCATGACCAGCCTACAACACTTGACCCTTGCTCTATTGTGCTCTTATATATTAAGAGAACAATATAACACCATAGAAAAATAATATAGCACACATTCTTCTGTTGCTACTATATAAAAAATAATAAATAAAATAATGTTAGCGCGTGTCAGTGAAGAAAATATTTTATTCACTAATATACGCATTACATCTTTGAACTGTGAACTGTGTTTTGTTACAATAAATTTTTTTACCTCTCATATAAATTGAGAACTTATTCTTTACTTTACTCACACTTTCAAGCTCACCCTCAAGCTATGTAAGTTCTCCTCCTCTCATCTTCTTTTTCCTTGCATTTTTTATGGGTGCGTACTCGTAAGTAGTAACCACTTACATAACTATCATTTCTACTTGCAACATCACGTTCCTCTATTTTCTTATACATATATGGTAGAGTCGTAGAGATTAGCATATCGTGTATGAGTTTTTACTCAGTCAATTTGAGTTATGTTAACAACTAACAACCATATAGCTCCATTTTTTGTAGTTGCTCCTTCGCTGCAGGCACTTGCTTTCCTTCAACCTTCTTCTTCTATTATTTTTATACACCAAATAATAATAAAATTATAACAAAGGGTTCAACAAGTGCCCTGCTTCTTGCCCCCCCTCTCTGTATGTACATCCAAAATTTAATTCATTTTCAATCTTATCAGATAAACCTGCACACACTAACACATATGGTTAAAAAGTGAAATTCATTATGATCCGCCCATGATTGAAACCCAAAATTAAAATGAACTCGGCGTCCTTTCAAATCGAATTCAAGTTAGTCTTTACCGATATGAACCAGTACAAATTTAATCAGAACCCAAACATATCCGATCAAAATCCGAAATTGTCAGTGAATGGTGCCCCAAATCGTATATTAGATGTTGCATGATGTTAAGAATTAAATAAATTATGAGTTGTTTTATAATTCAACGATCTAGTTGATACAATTTGAATGGAACGAAAGCCTCTTTTGTAATATTATTTTCCACAATTTTTTATTTGAGAAATTAACTTGAGAGTTAAGAATTTTATTTTATTTAAAAAAAAATCCGGCCCGACCTCTATACAGTTCCGGATACATTTGGAGCGACCCGTTCTCCAACCCCAAGGAAACCCCCGTTTTCACATCACATTGACAGTGGGTTTCACTGTCGCACAACGAAATAGTGAAGCCCATTCCGCGAGCGCCATTGTTGCTCCGTCAAAGCTCCACACGATGAACGAAGCCAACCAGAGAGACGAGTTAACGCTGGTTGCTCGGAAGCCATGTTTTGGCCTCCCTACTGCTTGTCCTGCTTGCCTTCCTGTCTACATCTACCTCAGATTCGCCAAGCTCCCATTCCAATTGGCTTTCAATAACATCTACCCCGATTCAGGTACCCTTTATGCTTATTTTTGAAAGATTCTCTGCTGGCTATTTGTTTTCACTTCTGTTTATGTTTCAACTTTGGTAGTGCTGGGTAGCTTGTGTGTTTTTGTGGTCCAAATCATGAGCATGAAGCAATGTCTCCAAAGTTTGCTCTATAAGTTTGGTTCTTTCTAACCTGATTTTGCTTTGTAGTGCTTGATTTGGTTGGTTGATTAGTTTTGAAGCATCCATTGTATGTTTTAAGGGTTTGAATAGTGCTCTGGTGGTTCTCCTTTGGTTACTTAGATCATGTTTCAGATGTGGTGTTTGGGAACTAGTGTTTGAGCCTTATTTGTTTATTTTGGTCTGAATTATGTATATGTAGTGATGGTTCCAGATTTTGAATCCTGATTTTGGAGTTTTTGTAATACTGATTACAGTTCTTGCTTTGAGAGGTTGCTTGGTTACTTAGTTCCGAAGCATCTCTTCATATTTTTGGCTTTCAATTGTGCTTTTCTGTTTTATCATGTGCCTGCTTAATGCTTCTAATTTAGCAGCTATGTGAGACCAGGTTGTGTTTACAGATTTGATCGCTTGGTTTGCTATTTTCTCATCTTTTTTTTTTTTTTTCTGGTATAGTTCTTACTTGCATTTCTTTATTCTGAATGTTTGCTTTGAATGTCAGTCATTTACTTAGGTAGTCCGGTTTGATTTCAAATTTGGTGCTTGGAAGGTTGTGTGAGCCTACATTGTGTTTTAGGATTTGATTATTGGGTTGGGAATCTCTTAATCTGATTTTGCATTACAATTCTCACTTTGGTGACTTGATTCTAAAGCCTTTGAAGTATGTGCTTCAATTATTTTGTTCATATGTATTTTATGCTGAATAATTGTCCTTAATGTATTTTGATAATGGCATGATATTTGATATATTAGAAATGATTCTTGATTTGGAACTATGATTCTGAGTTTGATGAATAGAAGGTCCAAAGTCTCATGTGAAAGTTACAGACCTGTGAATGTAGCCGCTAAAAAAAGAAGAAAACAGACCCACAGACCCATGAATGTAATGGTGTAGGAACTTCACTTCCCATTGAAATACTTGCTGAGTTTAGAAAACCTAAGTTTCCTTTTAGTAAAGTGGTAGAAAAAAAAAAGCAAATTTACTTGTACTTGAACTAAGGTGATAATGACTGTTGCTGTTGTTCTTCAAGTTTCTTCCTAGTTCCTAAGATTTTAACTGTACTGTACTTTTGTCTGCATCCAAACCCACAGCTGAATATATCTGCATTATGTGTTATATGTTGAAGCTGCCCATATATTCTAAAATTTGGGGATCTCTTACTGGGGGTTGTTTTTGGTTCATTGTTCTCAAGCATCTTCTTCCTTGAGCCTTTCCTTGCACTTCTTGTAATAAGTAAAGCAATAGCTCCCAATCCCATGTCTGATTTGTAGCGCAAATTATGATTTTGCGACGAGATTATATTGGGTTGTCATTTTGTCATTGAACTTGGTGAATTACAGTTTTCGATTCATGTGGCCATGGATTAATTTATATACTTTTTTTTTCATGTCGTTGTCTTGTTATTTTGTCAGAGATGATGATAAAGAGTGAGCCTTATTTTTGGTTGTACTCTAAGTTCAATCATGATTATGTTGTGCTAATTGGATATAGAACTAGCATGAAAAAATTATTTTTCCTTTTATTCTATTTACATGGAAAATTTAAGAAATGTGGGACTTTTCATTTCTAAACCTATTACTTTTGGCACATATATCCTTGACTTCAAAAGGTTAAAGAAAGCTCCAAGAGAACTCAGACTACCAAAACTAAATTTGAGAAAGTTAAAAAAAAAAAGAAAAAAAGAAAAAAAGAGTAGAATTGAACATTCACCTGAGAAATCCTTACAATATCTGAATATCATATATCCCAAACTGAGGCTTATGCGTTCTGGTGTTCTGATCAGCCTCGCCCACCATCTAAAACTCTTCAAGTGGACTCCCTAATACAAGGCTGTAACATGTACACTTTAAAAGCCTTCATAAGAACCATTACGTGTCTGAAGATTGTTGTTCCTGGTCTGTATATTAAACTATTATTCTCACATGAACCCAGCGATATCATATATTGATGACATGAAGATATTAACACACGATTTATTTATTATTTATCTAGAGGTATAAACTTACATCCATCAGTATATGTCCTAAAGTCAGGTTGGTCACTATAACTGCTTGATGATGAAAATGACATGAGCAACATAATGGAATGATGGATACGCAGTTCAATCATGTGAAAAGTCAAATTAAGAGTACAACTTGTACATCAGCATGGCTAAGTCTAAGACTTTGTTTCTTAGTTCTATGGTTTCAAGGACTGTCTTGTATTAGCTATGTAAATTTTTGGTTAGCATGGTCATCTTGAGCGTATGATGGACATGTTCATCATTTTGCACAGGTCAGAGGTGTATAGAAGCTATATCTGAGTGGGACCTCATAGTGCTCTTGTGACTTGACATTTGACTGTTCAGAATGAAGAGAAAAAATCTATTGAGAATATTATTTTTTTGCCATGCCAGTTGATACATGTGTATATTGAATAAAGCTGCAGGCATGCTAATACTCACTCGGGCCCTTAGGTTTAGCCGGCAGCCGATTCTTTGTCCTAATTGATTAACATGAATTTAGTATGTCAGTGAATGACATATTACTCAGGTACGATACTGCTGAACTGAGTCATCATATGGATGTTAGGTTGGCATGTATGTAACCCCAAAAAACACTAGTGATTATGACTTCCTGTGTCATTCTCATTGATTGTTTTTATGAAAATGTAATAGCTATAACTTTGGAATGTTATTCAAATTAAATAATCATATTCCTGGCAAACATTATGATCACAATCATCATGACACAATTTGCTGCATTTTATGTCAGATCAAATCCCTTATGTTGAGTTTGGTGCTAACGTGGCCTATAATAATGAGAAGGGTGGGGTTATAGAAACTCTAAGAGAAGAAGGCATTGTTGATATAGACACTGAATTACAGGCAGTCCCAGAATGGATATCAACAAAAGCAATGATCAACTCCTGGCTTTCAGATGCAATCTTGTATGAACTCTGGTTGGGTTCTGACAGGAGTTCTGTTGACCAGATTTATTATTCTGATCTTCCATGGCCAATAGGGAAGATTCTATACTACAAGCAAGTCTATGCTGTAAAGCAGCTACTTGGAATAACGAAAGAAAATGCCGAGCTCCGAGAAGCAGAGGTTTCACTTTCTCAATTGATGCTCCTGCCATGTCATTTTTTATGTGCTCACTTACTACCTTACCTTTTTTTTATACTCTTCTTACAAAAGCACAATCTAGAAGGGCAGTGCCAGTGAGCTGTAATTTTCTTTGGGATATTTGATGTTGTTCTTTCTTATTCACGACCAGATCTACAAGAGAGCTGTAACAGCCTATGGAGCTTTGTCAACTAGGCTGGGGGAGTACACCTTTCTGTTTGAGAATAGGTGATTCTGCTGAAAGCGAAATCATAAATTTGCATGTAAAATAATTGATACTATCAATTTGGTGATCTACAATTTGCACTTTGTCATGCAGGCCATCAAGTGTGGATGCAATTTTTCTTGGGCATGCACTTTTTACACTCCAAGTATTACCGGTGAGTCATCTTACGGACTATATTATAGTTATGGATATTTCAGTAATCAAAGGCTAGGGTTTGCGCCCACTCATCCCTTGGTGGAAAGTAATACTATTCAAATTATGACACTCTTTGAGGAGACATTAGGGGGAATATTGCCCATATAAAGGCAGTAATCTTTTTCACCGCTGTCGTGTTACATCATATACAATGAAGGACCCAAATCATCGCATATTAAGTGATCGATTTCATAGGAATATATCAATGCCTCCAATCATAGTTTCCTCCACACTCTATTGTACAAATCAGATTATGTGCATGTATGTCATAGGAAATGACTTAAAATAATAACAAACTGGAAAAGACAAAAGTAGCCAATTAATATAGATCCACAGTAGACATTTCTTCTAATTTATGCTAATGCTTGCTTTACTGCGTGAAGATAGGATCTGGGTTTCACTGGTGTCACATGCCATTTTATTTTCCCTTTCCTAGTCCCACTCTATGGATTTTCGAGAAATGGTTTCTTAGTAAAGCCCAAAATTGTGCTCAGGATGGTGTTTTGAATTTTATAGTTACTATAGTGGTACAAATGTAGGAAATTTCCATGCTAAATCCCATATATGATGGCAAACTTTATCCATTATTATCTATATTTTCGTCCTTATGGGAAATACTCGTACCTAATCATGCATTAGTGTTTGTTTGGTATAATTTACTTTGATAATTGCTATATGAAAATGTGGTTACTGATTTGTAAGTTCCACTCTGTTTGATTTTCATAGTAACATAGTTTAATAAATCTTGGTCTGGTAGGTTGGTAAAAATGCACCGATTCCAGTGTGTATTTTTCTTTCTTTTAGTAACTTCTTATTTTAATTCTGTGCAAGTGTTTTAAGCTTGCTTTCTGTGAATTTTCTTCCCTGCGCTATCAGGAAACATCAGTTCTGCGGAGCAAACTTTTGGAGCATAGCAATTTGGTTAGGTATGCTGAAAATCTTAAGATGGAGTTTGTAGATGCTGATTCTTCTTCTTCCACTGTTCCATCACGCGGCACAGCCTCTTCATCATCAACTCCAAGAAGAGGTCCTTCAAATTGGAGTAAGGCAATTTTACTTGCACATGTTTCTTAACCTTTGTTTTCAACCACATTTCTATTACCAGATGAACCTATATTTCTATTTAGTAAAGCGTGTAGTATTGATTGCAGATACCCCAAATAAATTATTTGCAAATAAAGAAACATACAGACCCATATAAGAGACGGATAATCATGTTTGTTGGTTGTTTGAATGTATTCCTACTTGTGGGGTTTGAGCTCTGTTAGCCTCGACAAATGAGTTGCTCTTCATAGGGTTTTGGAACAATTCTAAAGCTGAATTTTCTTTCTGATGATTAGATTCGAAGCCCAAGACGAAACCTAAGAGGGCAAAAACAGAGGAGGAAAAAACCTTCAGGAGGAGGGCCAAGTATTTCTTGGTAACTCAGGTGGTTGCGGTTCTGGTTTTTCTTTCTATCATGGGAGGATCGGATGATGCTGGTGTGGAGCTTGATGACGATGAAGGATTCAGTTATGAAGATTAAAGCAGCATACACCATTTCTGTTGGGTTCCTTCTCAGTATCAATGATATTTTGCTCATTACTAGCTAGGGATAGCAGCACCCACCATGGATGAGGATGACTTTCTTCTATTGTGTACTTTCTTTTTGGTTTTTGTATCCTTTAAATGGAAATTTTGGAAATAAAAACATGAATACAGTTCAAAGGAATTGAAGAACAGTTCAGGAAAATATCTTAATATTTGTAGCAAGACATGGTTCACTCTTGAAGAAATTAAAGTAGTGAAACAGACCTTTCTCGATTGCATTTTCACGAGTGCAACACATGCTGTTGAGTCGAAATTCGTATTGAGCATGGTGATTTTTTGAATTGGTTATCATATCATGAATAGTAGATGTTTTTTCTTAAAAATTTAGAATAAGATGGTAACTGGTAAAGAGATTGAGGTAGAGAAATGACAACAAAACATAGATGTCTAAATCATATTTGATTGGTTTTACTAAACAAAATTGTTCCTTTTGGTTGGGTTTTAACACTTTAGGATCAATTCAGTATAAATAGCATATGCATTTTCTTTTCCTGGTTACATATCTCAGCTATCAGAAGGAACAAAGTAGGGGCAAAGAATAAGGTGAGCAATAACACTCTGTGCCAGACCTTGTTACAATAGATTAGTTACACTGGACATCCATATCCGAACTATGGGGCGGCCAATCGCCTTGCTCCCATTGCTCAACGAGTGCAGCATATCCCTTTGCCGAATCAATAGCAAACTCTGTCAGTGAGCTGATAGCAGCTGACATTCCAGCACAAACTCTAATGCCAACTTCACCCATTTTCTCTCCAGTCATAACCTCCTCCTCTACATCACCAACTTCCACCAATTCCATGTCTCCACCACATTTGTCTTCCGCTAACTTGAGTCTATATCTCTTTGATCCGATAGGAACCTGGCGAGAATCTTCCTTCAGCTGCTGTCCATGGAGAGATCCCATCCTAGCTGCAAAAAAATCTAGCCCTTCGAGCACTGGCGTCTCTTGAATGGCGTCTAGAGATCTTGCCCATTGGATGCAAATTCCAGATACAGGAAGAGCCTTGCTTGACCGGCTGGGGAAGAAAGGGAGGTTTGATGTTTCAGGATCAGACTGCGCACCTCGGAGGAGCCAGCCGACCAGTGCATGTACGTAGGATCGCTGAGAAGCGATCCATGACTCGAAACAGGCTCTCCAATTCCTTAGTTCTGTTTCAAGATTGACAGCTGAAGAGGTTAGACTTTGCGGGTTTATGGAAGAATGCTTCTTTGCATCCAGTTTCGAAGGTGAGCCAGCTAGTAAAAGCTTGGCCTCATCTAATATCCTCTTTTGCATCTCATGACATTCTGCCATTATTTTCCACATCCTGGCTAATCTGTAGTTCACAAGTTAAACGACGATTGGATAAACTTTGCATTTTATGCAGATACTGATCTCATTATGCATGTGTGAACACTTTCGTGCAGCGAGGGGGGTGGTGTGCTAGCATATGCGAACTGAAAATACATAAAGTAATTCAAAATTGCCAAAGAAATGTAACTTGGGAAAGGGAAGTCACGAGATTCTTGTCTAATTGATTATGCTTAAAAGTTTTAGGATTATTCATGATTCGTGCAAACATTGATTCAGTGTAGAGGAACATCTAAGATACTGCTATTGTGGGATGGTATGTGAGAGTAGCTGCAAATGTCTATGTCTGCCTATTTATATAAAATAAGGTAAACAAACATACCCTTGTACCAACTCTACAAGTTGGGGTTGCAACTCTTCATCCCTTAAAGTTTCGATCCTGCTTGAAACAGCTTCAACCGAGTGCATTGAAACCTTAATCTGTGTGTGTAGATCTGTAATGACTGCCCTTGTTTTGTCCACAGCAGAGGAATCCTCTCCTTTCACTTCTTGGTTTCTTAGTTGCATGCATTTCTTTTCATATGCAATTCGAACTTTTTCACAAACCTGTTTATGTAGGTAAACAGTACGGGCATCAGTTTATTACTGGAAGAAATAGTCATTACCTTTACTGACATGTATAGATTCAGCACAAGTTCCTTGACAAAAAAAACTTTAATCAGATTGTACAACATAATTGTTTTCCATGGTAGTTTATAAGTAATACCCTGACTTCTTCGTAAAGCTTCTTCTCCCAGGCATATAACCTGTCTAATGTTGATTGGTGATTACCACAAAACTTGCTAGATTCCTCTGAGAAGTCACTACTACTGCTTTCATAACCTTCATCTCTAGAACGGAACAATGCTACTGGGTTCAACATTTTCATGGCTGCAAAACTCAAAATATGAAGTTAATTAGTTGTTGCACTTACTAGTTACTACATAGGAATTTTACTTGCACTAATTAATAAATGTAGGAAGAACATTGTAAGTGAGAAATGGATGGCTATCTATAGTTTTAACCTGTAATTTCATTTGATGTTGACGAGTACTGGGCTCTGCTAGCCTCTAACAAAGACGGGATTTCTTTGGCTGAATTGCATATAATGTTGAATTGAGTTTCAAGATCTTTGATGACTTCTGCCATGCTTGTTGGCCTTAGGTTCGCATAAACAGTAAAACCTGGTGCCTCTTCCTTGGATTCTCCATCACAGGCTGCTGTTTCTTGATTTCTCATTTCAACTTTTCCATTTTGACCCTGGGATACTTCTAAGCTTGCACTAGCTTGAGATTGTGATCCTTTCACTTCATGTTCGACGTCAGTTTCACATTCTGATTTCTCCTTCTCCTCCTTGTTGTCCCTATCATCATTCTCATCAACATCTGCAACGGTAACCTCCTCCATACAGCAGTTTGAATCAATTTTAGCATTTTCTTCCTTTGCACATGGCTCTTTCAGAGTTTCAACTTCCTCCGAGTCAGGAACCCCTTCTTCTTCTCGGACTTGCTTCAATTCTTTAGTGTCATTATCCATAACAGTTTGATCATCAAAACTACTTTGATTGAGGTACCCATAGTGGTCCAATGATGTAAAGGGGTTCCAAAAGAAATCCCATTGCAAAGATTGAGGCAAGGGAGGAGGGAGGTCGGGTTTATTATTAGGGGAACATGAGAAGAATGATGAAGAGTTCATTGGTGAGGATTGCATTGCAAACATTCCATCACTCCCATGTTGATGCACTGGGGAGTAATTTTGGATATAGCCTGTTTCAGGCAATTGGGGCACCTCCTGAACTGAAACTGCTGGGTTCCCACCTGATCTCAGGCAGTTCACTATAAAAGTAGGATTGGGTTGTGAAGCTGAAGAGAAGGATTTGGACGAGATTGTGATGAAACCAGGGCATGTTTTTTTAATTGGTGTGAAGGGTGGAGTTATGAATGAATCTAATAACAACTCTCGAGCGACATCGCCCTCTATATAATCACAAAGTGCTGCAGAAACTCGTTCCATGGCCTGGATATAGGCCAAATGCTCAGAGGCAAATATTGCTCTTTGCTCAACTGCCTGCTTAATGAATCTCTTTCTGTCCTTACAAAGTTGCACTGCTTCTTTATCATCCAACTTTGATGTAGAACATCCCATCTCTCTCTTTCTTTCTAGAACACTACGAATTCTTCAAACTTGAATCCGCGAAGAAATGACAAAGATATTGTTATGAATATCTCAAAAGGTTCTTGAGCTGCTCAATTAAACATAAAGAAGTTGATTACTCCAATTCATATTTGGTAATGGAAGGATCAATCCAACATGCACACAACAAGGAAAAGAGTGGCAACATGATAACTTTTCCAAAGAAATTAAGCTCAATAGAGCTTAACTTAACTTTTTGGTAGATTATAGTTATACATATACATTACAAGGGTTCAAGGAACAATCAGAAACTAGAAGAGGACATGAGAAAAAAAAGGGGTTTCCTATACAACTTAAAAGAAATTGCAAACCAACCATTCAACCCCAAACCGAAGTAGGTGGAAAGAACACAAATGAAAAGAAGATGGAGTTTTTGCAACAATGTTGAAAGTAAAATGCACAACAAAAGAAGATGAAGGTCAAAAAGCAGAGAGAGGAAAAAGAATTAACTATCTGCAGGCGTACCATGGTGATATTCAGCTATCATCTGCCTCAAATTGAAAACCAATATATGAATTTTTTCAGAAACATGAAGACCCATCTGAAAACATAGATACAATCTTTTGTAAAATTAAAGATATATTTTCTTTTTGTAGCCGTAACAGAAGAAGATATTTAACAGACTAAATCTACATCTGAAGCTCCAGAAACTAAAAGCTCTCAAACAGAAATTCACAAAATGAATACTCAGAAACCTCAGCTGAAGAAACAAATTAAAAAAAGGAAATATAAATGAAGACGACAATCGAAATCCAGTGATAATACAAATTCTAAAATAGAAAGGGAAAAATAAAATGAGAAATTCAAGTTCTGATTTAGAAACAAAATAAGGTAAAAACTAGTGATGAAGCTACACAAACCTGTTTGGGAAATGGAAATAATGCAGAGCTTGAGGAGATGAACAGAGATGCGAAGAAGAAGAAGAAGCTAAGCAGGTTAAATATTGCTGAGCTTGATCTTGATCACACAGACAGAGAGCACAGAAAGTTGAGAAAAGCCAACGGTCAAAAAAAAACATAAACAAACAAAAATTGAAGTTTCAGGTTGAGAATCGGATCTCGCATCACATGAGGTTACGCTCGATGTTCACTTTTATTTACCAATATGCCACTTTCGGTGTTTGGTTTTTGTGTGTAAATTGACCATTGTGTCCCCTGTCCCACCTGTTTAAACGGGCCACGGGCCGGATTTGGGCCAAGCCCGCTCGGGCCACGGG